>DWLS01005359.1:0-12786 GCA_018246255.1 Pachliopta kotzebuea | reverse complement strand
AAATCCTTATGTACTTTCTTTTTTTGTAACTCTGTGATAGTGCACAATAAAGTATATTTGTATTGTATTGTATTGTAAACTGTTGAAATGTCATAGATCATAATGATGTGCTGATCCCTGGACACTTACTTCCGTTCCGTTCGTCTTTTTTCTTTTTCTGTTACATAGACCGATGCTTCTATTTGATTTCACTTGATGGTACAAGAGAATACAGTCTAGATGGAAAGTACACGAGTCTAGAAGAAACCTATTCCTATTCTCTTAGCTTTTGTAATCCTAGGATATATGCATTTCATGCGTTATAATACATTCATTGATACAACCAAAAAATATCAAATTCGGTTACAGACATTGAACTACTTCAAGTGTTTATATGCGTTAAATTTGAAGTCTCCCTTTTTGTTTAGTATGTTAAAAACAATGTTAGGTACTATTCAATCTAATGAGTAATTGGATGACAAGCGTGCAGCAGACATGAGATCGTGTGGAGAATAACGGGCATCTAATTTATAATGCCAAATCAAAGTCACTTGCGTTAATGTAAGTGCATTTGACATCACGGACGTTAGTCATTGCTGCACTGATAGAATAAAATTGTGCTGCGTCATAAATTGTGTTGATAAGTTGTAAATCATGTGTGACGCTGACGCTGGGGTCTCGCCGTGATGCGGCCGCAAAAAGAAAAACCAAAGCTTTCGTTTTGTCCGCGCCCGCGCCCGCTCCACAGCCACTTGATTGATGTGTTTGTTATATTTAATTGCTTCTGTGATTACATTCTGTTACTTTTTGGATTGAAAATTGAATTTAAGGTAAATAAAAGGAACATTTCATACTTTGTCTTACTATAGCATCTTTAACACATTCACTGCCACATAAATACATCATCTATGGAAACCAATTATTTTGAAGTCTTATTTATCACCGTACATGTAAACGATTGATTGTTAAGGTATAAAAGTTTCGTTTTTTTTTTAAAAAAAAAAGGGAAATTGAGTTAACTGTTTTTTCAAACCTGATTTGGAGACACATTTACGGACCCTATGTACTCGGATCTGAGTGTTTGGCAGTGAATGTGTTAAGAACCATACTCTATAAATGTACAATTTGACGGAGTAATGATATTATTGTAACATTACGCATTGTACGTTTGTATTGATGACAGAAAACATTCAGAGAAGTTATTAACATAATAATAAATAAAATATGAATTAAGTATTTTTGTCAATTTTGCTTTGAGATCCTTCACCTGCTGAAGGTTGTTGTAAACCGATGGATGCGGGCAGGTACCGATTGCGAGTGAAGATCTTTATAGGTTTATATTGTGCTATGAGTATCGAATGACTGATAATTATAATCATATTTTAAGGTTATATATGTATTTAAGAAATGTTAAAGAAAAGTTTGCAAGCTTTTTTGGGCTAAGTTTAGTTTTACAGACTTTACCTAAAACCATAAAGATAACAGTGTCATCATGTTCAATATGTTAAAGTTTAAAAACGCGACAGTCGGATTTATGATATAACACGCGTTGAATTATATTTCTATGATAACAATGCGTCAATAAATAACCAACTTTCACTGAAAATTTAAACATTATTGCTGTAAATTTAGAGAAACTATTTATTATGAAGCGTTATTGGTTAACAGTTAGTCGTGTCGTTGATGTTGATGATGTAGTGGTCGGGTTGATAAGTACAAAGCACCGTGGCCGTAGGCGATTTGCATATCGGCCGTTACAAGAAACACTTTACGATTTATAATTTGACATCGTACCATGTCAACCTAACTTGACCGTCGCCGCACTTGACAGCTTGGCGCTTAACTTAAGCGTAATACGATACGTCTTTTCCGTACGTTATCTATTCACATATTTTTTATTTCACGAGACACAATGCCTTAAGAAACTTCATTAGTTTTTTGCGTCGTTACAAACAAATATAAGTTAGTTTTTTTAATTTGTTGATATTTTTATTACTTTGCGGTTCTCTTTAAATTAACAGTTATCTTTCTTACTATACTGTCCATTGGAGATGTTATTTTGGTACAAAAGTTAATAAGAATTTGTTTTCGAATACCGCTTGAGATACACCTAGATCCAAGATTAAATATATAAATGTGCACTAGTTTTATAATTTTAGATATTTACTAGTGGGTAGGTCTCTGTAGCTCTGGCCCTGTAGATTCGGGCTATCAAGAATAGGACTAAGGTAAGCCCAGGGGTTTTGGGGTTCTCGGGCTTTGAAAGTGGGGCCCTGGCCATTGAATGAGCCCGTGGCGAACGACAAGTATGAATTGGTCTCGTATTTTCTCATAATGTACTGACTATGCTAGGGAGGGCAATAGCTCTCCCGGGGATGTGCTTAGCAGCAGTTTATTCAGCAGGCACCGGTGAATTCTTTAGGAGATCCCGGGGGTCTTCGTAATGCACCGAGTATGTCCACCGAGGGGGTTTTAGTGGGTATAAATTCCACATAAGCCTGTCTTCGCCCAAGAAGCATCTTTTGAAGATTTCTCCCCCTCGACCAAACAAAAAGGTCTCTGTAGCTCAAATCTAGTCTTAATACCGTATTTTTCAAAGCGATGAGCATAATATGGTACAGTATATATCATCCAAACTAGAACCAATTTCTTCTAGGCTATTGAATAATTTATTATCAGGCGAGTCTGGTCGCTTCGCTGATAAAAAAGAGCTTAATATTGTATTTAAATGCTTTGAATATTTTTCTTTTTTTTTTCATTTAGGCAAAAAAAATTGCGTGTGGTATGAATAGTTTTGTGATACGCTGAAGCCCATCGTTCTCGGACGTCATGACCGCAAACTACCCTGCAAACAAGTAAACCAGTTTTCAAGGCAAGTCTAAATAAACTTGGCACGTACAATTCGTCATCAGATCAATCATTAATTAATCATACGATTTACATTCTAATATATCTCACTTTATTTTTAATATAAAGGATAATCTTGACAATTTAACATTACTTTTATAATTAACTAATGACTACTAGTACTTGTGAAAATTGGATAATGTCAATGAAGAATGGAACTGATCTTCCGTATGTTAATATAAACAAGTATACCTTGCTCAAGTAAATAATTTTTTACTTTATTAATATTGAAGACAAAATATAATACATTTGTAATAATATAAGTAGCGGATGTATTAAAAGCACGTCATAAATAATAACGACAAATGAGATATCTTCTAGTCTCGTTTCGCTTATGTACGATTCGTCTCATTGCGGTATGACGACGGCGTTACTTTACAGGCTCCCGTGGGAATTGCTCCTTTCAAACACCTTCGCGGTCTTGCCAGCTATATAAAGATCTAAGCTATATTCCGACTCGAAGCAAATTATTATTCTTTTAATATGTTGTTATATATATTTTAATAACGGTATAACAGAGTTGGAAATGGAGATATAACAAGTAGAAGTATTTTAATGTAATTTTACAATATTTTATGTTTAGATTTTTAAAAAAAATTATCAAAATTGCTAATAAGAACTATGTTAAAAATAAATAGCATTTAAGTACAATAATTATATTCTATATTGAATATACAATTTCAGCATAAACATAAGCAGCAAAAGTAAATGACTATATAAATAAAATTAAAAATACACATATAAGTATACATACACATACAAGTTTAGATAGTAAGAAATTAAGGTAAATATATTGTGTAGAACCCTGATTCAAGGCCCCAGAGGTATTAATAAAAAAGGTGTAACTTTAAACATATAGCTGTTGATTAGAAGAATTTTATACGTAATCTTTCTATCGCAAAATTCCAAAACTCTTCACATTATCATACAACTTTTAACTATCTTTAAGTTAAACTTGCGAATCTATGATCGAAATAGTTTTATTAATAATAATCATATTCATTATATTATTTTTATTCTATATCTAAATAATATTAATTTCTTCTGTCTTATACATATTTAAGTAACATGCTGCTGTCATCCTATAATTGAAGAAGACGTCACAATGTGTACTATAAATGCAACACTTTCTTTATTGTTAATCGTGTATACTTTGTCGGAGGACCTTAAATACATAAAATATTCAATACTGTATATATACAATTTAATAAAAAAAACCCATCCATATTCTAGTCCGATGTTAAGAATAAATTTGTTTATGTACATTGGTCTAACACTTAACATCAAATTTCAATATTAAAAGAACGAGATTAATGGCGAGGAGTGATCTTCTATAAATTGTAATATGTTATATATATCTGGTTTTCCTTTTTTATTTACATTTTATTTTACTTGTTTACGCTGTAGACTAATAAATAAGTTGCACTACGGCGCCTTCTTTATTGCTGTCTACCATATTATTAGTAGTAGGTGTTTAAAAACAATTTCACAAAACAGCACCGTTTCCTTAACATTCCACTATTGTAATTGCTTTGAATTATATCAATTATATCAGTAACTGCGTAGCCTTGTAGCGTCCGTTCATAGCGATTTATAAACTAGATTTATTATTTGTGACATTTCACTATAATTATTATCCTTAACGGTATAGAAAAATAATAGTATTTATGTATTGTTGACAATTATTAAATTTACTTTAACTAAGTTGTACTCCATTGCCTCTTTTAATCTTTATCATAACGCTGAGTAAATCTGTATCTGTTCTTATACTTTACAAAAGACCTATATCCAGTAGTGGACGCCCATCGGTTGATATGATGGTAATGAAGTTATTCTATTAATGTGTAACAATGATTTATATATTTTTTTCTAATAAATTACTAACGTGAAATAAAATAAAATTTAATTGCGTTCCCTCTGTTATATACTAAACTTATCTAAACCACGTTTAAACTAATAATATTATAATATATAATAGACAAAGTCGTTATTTCAAGTGCCCGTACACCTCGTTTGTGACTTGAATGACCATATATAGATTTTCTTTAATATGTACCAATCATAGGACTAAGGACCTGTCAACATAATGTGACTACTTGTGTTCATGATTAAAATGTAATACTTATTTGGAATACAGCGGTAACTAAACCGAATTTATTTGGTCTGTAGATTTCAATTCATGAATCAATAGCCAGCGAAAATGTAACATGAGCATTTATTATAATTATTTAGTGACAAAATAATTGAACTGGTGATAGGTCTCTGTAGCTGGAGACCGTCTAGGTAGGTACCACCGCAGCTCCTGTTACTATCGCTAAACAGCAGTATGCAAACCTTAGTGTATTTCAGTATGAAGGACGTTGTAGCTAGTGAAATTACTCAGGTAACGAGATTTAACATTGTACATCTCAAAGCGACGAGCGTAATGTGGTGCTATGTATACAATTTTATCTAACACCACGTTGTTACGGGCAATCGTATCATTTACCATCAAGTGAACGCCTCGCTCGTCTCGTTATCTCGTCGAAGTAAAAAGAAAGAACTAGAAGCGAAATAAATAAATAGTATTAAAATATTTTAATGACTAAAAGTAGTATGTCAAAGGACCTGCGATAGCTCAGTTTTTAAGGCGACGGTACACGTAAAAAGTCTCGTAGAGGCGCAGTTTCGATCCCCGTTGAGTTTGAGCATCCGCTGAAGAAAACCATCCTGAGCAAAACCTCATTATTCCAAGAACTACTTGCATTCGACATTCACCAAACAAGGTCTAGGCCAGTACAGTAAATTTATGGTCTCTTATGATTGGAGGCTTTTATTGCTTCAAATGTTTTATAACGTGTAATTTCTAAATATTAGTATCGTATAGTAGAGTATCTCGTTCCGTACGGATCCCAATGTCGCTCCTCTAAATCTTTACTTCTCAAAATACCAAAGCATTCATCCAAACGGTACAGTAATTCTTTTGCGGTAAAAGCAGTGAAACTCTGGAATACTCTTCCTCATGACATCTGCGCCTGTCCCTCCTTACCTATCTTTTAGAAGAGAGTTAAAGACTTATCTTCACCTCTAGTTGCATATTTTATTTTTACCACTTGTTTACTTGCGATTTATCTCCTTACATGTTTCTATTACTAGTACACGGTACACCTACACAAATAATTAAAATAGTATATCCTTCCTACTTGGGTATGCTGTAAGAGAACTCTGTTTGGGGTTAAGCTCGCCTTTGTGACACTATGTTACTTTTATCAAATAGTATTGTTTTATATATATACTAATCTAATTATTCTATCAATACTTAAAAATATTAAAAGTATAATTTAATATTGATATATTATTCATTTAATATACTAACCGATCTATATTAATGTAAGCAGCTCTAGTTTACGGTTGTTTATTGACGATGTCAACACTTTTGCAACGTATGCATAATACATAGCCTGGTGAACATACTTTGTCATGTAAATCCCACCTGCCTCATAGTGGTCTATGTAATCATGTATTTATGTTGATGGCAGCAGTCGGCAAGATTTATTCAGCTTCGTTATTTTTACACTTCATATAATTATAGTCTAGCATCGACGTTGTATCTATTTTTGCTTTTACCTTAAATTAGTTTATATCAGGACGTATTAAAAGTTCGTTAAGGTTTAAAGTTAAGAAGTTTTGAATTCTTCATCGCATCATAATATGTTTAATGTAATAAGTTCGTTTCTTCGTCGTATAATCTAATTTTAATAGTTTCACAGATGGTGGTTTAAGTTCGTAATGAACCTAATTATACCATAAACAAAACTCATATTTCTTTACTGGCTTACTCCTATTAAAAGTCTATGGATGATTGATTGCTAAAATACGTCTTTATTTCCATAATTACTGTATACCATTGTCAATCCTGTTATTGTATATAACTCGTGTTTCTCAAGCACCAAGTTAACGAGACTGTTTAAAAAAAAACTTTCATTCGTTGTTTCGTTGCTCGTTTTAAACAAGCTGACCGTGTTGAAAATATTTCATACGAATTACATTTTTAAATCTTTTCGAGTTTTGTTCTATTTTAGTTCAGTGCCATCTTTGAATTAAAATAACATGATGTATATATCTTCTATATTTATCAAACACAAACAAAATTAATTACATCCAAATATAATCTAAATTTAATGAAAAATTTAGTTTTTTGAATTTTTGCTTTCTTTGTTACATTTTATCTCATCACAATTCAAAAGTTTGATGATAATACTCGTCTTTTCGTCTGTTGTCTTTTAGTTTTACTGTAATTTTTGTCTGCTTTCTTTGTTTAATAATACTAAGAAATAAACTTGTATAGTATCTAAAGCTATATTTCATAACAAAGCATGCGAAAATAGTTTAAAAAGTTATGAATCAACGTCGCTCATCTGCAGTGTAAATGCACTTGAAAAAATATAACCTTCGTCTTATTTGTATGCAGTTGATTGACGTGTTTGTCCCCCTTGATTTATCTATAATGAGGTCCAGTGCTCTTTCATTTGACTTCTTGGTGATATTTTTTTGTTAACTTCATACATACCTTTTAGTGTATTGAGACAGCGACAAGTATTTTAATCTGTAGCTTTTTGTATGACTTTTCATTTTTATTATACATACTGATAAAATGGTTTATCTCCCCTTCAATTATTTTAGTGTTTAATTTTTTATCTTTTTATGCAACCTCATAACATCTCTGCAACACCCAAGGTGGACTGGAAAGTAATGTCAAAGTACCATTGCCATTGTGTTCACCTTTATAAGATGCGTATAAATTTAAAAAAATAAATTAAATGGTAATATATTGGAAAGTGAAAATTTTAACAGATTTTATATAACAATTTTATAGTAGTATATCAGTATATCATAGTATTTAAATTATTAACAAATGCAGAGAACATTAAATTGAAACTTAGAGAGATATCAAATCGAATATCAAAGAAAAATCAATGTGATCTTGATTGTTAATTAGTAATTAACTTTCACGAAAACGTCACTTTCGCTTTAAAAGACAGAAGAATAATTTATGTTGATTTTATATGTGATTTGTCTATTGGAAATTATATCTCAATTAGAAGTTATGGCGAGTGCATCTCGTAATAAATTCAGGTCATTTGCATATTTGTTACTAATAAAGCTGTTTCTCGGTTTAGCGTTCATGATTTATAGTTAATTTGAACATTTGTTTACTAGTAGCTAAAAAGGGCTAGGGTAGATTTAGTTAGGCGCTTCACCTCTGTAAACTTATTACATATTTGAAAATTGGTCACTCGTTTAATCACTGCATTCTCTATATATCAAAATGGAAAGCCATTATTTATATTACATCCTTATCCCTTTCGGGACGGAATTTGTTTCTGGATCGGAGAAGTCAATGAAGTTTTCAGGGGCTTTTTGAGTTAGAAAATGTCTACTCATAGTTGCGAGCCTACAATCAATTGCATTACGGTCAACATTATATATACAGCAATAGAAACCACTACTGGGACACAGGTAACCCAAGCAGAAAGACTACTGGGACACGGGTGTACCATTATAAAACTGGTGAAAATACAATGACAAAATATATTGTCCAATATGAATTTTACTTCTTATAAGAATATATACGAGTAGAAATACGGGTAGATTCAATTTACATGAACTTTTGGGACAAATAGGCGCCACCAGAAATTTTTGAAATCTTGTGGGACACATAGGTCCCCGCAGTCCCGAAAGGGTTATGTACAGATTAAGAAAAGAGACATATTTAAAAATCCTTTATACCCTCTTGCTCTTATTGCACTGAACTCGTTTACATTTTTTATATGTATATGCTAAATTCTTCTATATAAGCTTAAGTCATTAAAAGTTTTTCATTATGAATTCCTCAACCAACTATTGAGTTATTGGGTTATATACAAATTCATGGAATTGATTTCATGTCTAACGTATTTAGCAATTGTATAAGCCGATACTGTTTCGTTGGAACCATTAAAGCGCCCTGTTAATTTTATTCTACGAAACATTATCGTTGTTAATTTTGCACGATATACATAAATACAATTTTCATAACTATACAATCATTATACAGCTAAATGCGGGCTCTCTGAAGCTCTTTTCTTGAAACTTGTAGTTCACGATATTAACGTATAGTTTTCTCGTCTACATTCCATTCTTCCAAAGATTATTTTGAAATAAAGTTTTTTCGCAATTTTCTCCGTATTTTCTTTTAAATCCTCACATTGAAATTACTTGTTTATATATAATACATTTGTAATATATTCGAAAACAAAATCTATGTAAGAGTTTATTAATTCATTATCTACTTTTATTATAGCCTCACCGGTACCAACACTTGCTTTAGTAATTTAATGCTTTATAATTTAATTAATATTGCCTTTTCGAGTTTAATGAAGTGGGGACGTTAAATAGTTTTATATATTTACAAATAATACTATACAAAAAACCATGGAATTGATTTTCATTCTGTTTAGACTTTTGAGTTAGAGGCAAATTTAAATTTGATTAATATTAGTAAGTGTAAATGTATACATTTACAAACAAAATGTCAATAATCATAAAAAAATAATTAATGTTTTTTCTATTAGATTAAACATGACAATATTAAGTTAAAGCATGTCACAAACGATTGTATTATTATTGATTTTTAAATCATTGAGAACGCTTTTTAGGCGAACAATCCGTATACTTACTGATTCACGTCATTTCTATTAAAGAATGTTTGTTTTAAAATCTGAAGTTATTGTTTCGATTTAAACCCATTTCACAACTTTCGATAGAAGGCACTATCAATAAGTGCGCACCAATTAACGTAGTAGCTGCTAAACTGTTTGCTTTATTGTCGAAGCGGCCGTCTGTTTGCTGTACAAACATAAACGCTTATACTTGCCGCTTTCATTCTTACTTTCAATAACTGCAAAATTTCGTTCCCACTTACAAGTCGATTTCACAGCGCCAACTTAAACACAGCAAGTTCTACATTATACACCGTTGTACTATACAAACTATTGTTTCAATATTACAGCTAACTTTTACACAATAACGAACCTTACTTCATCATCATCATTTCAACCGATGGGCGCCGACTGCGAGACAAAAGTCTCTTGTAACGTATTACCAAAAAAATCTCTTGCTGTTTATATCCAGTAACTCCCAGCAAACTTTACTTAATACAACTAAATTATATCAAGATTGATATTGAGCGTATTCTGCGTAGATTAGATAGTGAATAACAATTAAAAACGTATGGGTAATCTGTCTAAACTATGAGGACAGATACTTCAGTCGTCCTGTGGTCATCGGTGCTATAAAACTTTCTAAACGTCTAGGGTATTAAATGGTTCAAAATAAAATCAATGAAGTCTGCATACATTTATAAATGACTATGGAGTTAGTTGTCTTACATTTTTGGTTAGGATTTATAATGAAAAAATTTTCCACTTTGTAACAATATTTGTTAACCTAAATGGTTAATAACATACCTCTCATGATTATCATAAAACATACATTGTTTAAATGAATTTCTACGTATCTGCATGTTATTATTTCATTAAGTTGCTTAAGTAACAAAGCTTCGAGTGAGTTCTCATTTTGATTCATTGCGAAATGCATCCGCTGAACGTGCGCTCGTCCCGCCTGTTTATAATAGAAACTGCCAACATCCCAATGCGTTATCATGCCTAGCCCTTTCTGCAGGTAATCTAATACCATGTTGATTTGAATGCATTGCATTGCAATTGCATGCCGTCATTGCGAGGCACTGTGTTGTAGGTTAACCACACTCAATTATATATAGTTCATTAAATTATCATTTAATTAAGATCAAGTATCTGTCGCTATGGAATATACTACAAACAATTTTAGGAATATTTTTAAGAGAAATTTACTATTTTGTGTTATCATACGTCTCATCATGTTGAGGCAGCTTTGACTGTGTTGCGATAATCTATTGGAGACTATTCGTTTGAATACCACAGTCAAACGTTTCTATACAAAAAGAGATTTAAGCAAAGGTTGTTAAATAAACAAATATCCTGATTTTTTTAAATGATTAATGGCGATCGGACGCAGACATGTTTCGGAGAAACGCCGGTAGCGACGCAGACACGGCACGACGTCGCAACGGGCCCCCAGGTGCGATCACGGACCTAATGTCGCACGCATACTTTGCAATTCCCCTCACTCGGCCCCCGTGCTCGGGAAGCAAACATAAACAATTTAAGTATTACTCAGCAGGCAACACACGAGAATAAATGTTTGGATTAGCGGCTGGGATATGTCTTACCGCGTATCCGTGTTTTGATCGTTTTAAATTTACGGCTAGTATTATTTATAAATGTGTCCTTAAAAATGTTTTTAACCGACAAAAATTTTAATGGCTTTCGATTCGAATATTTCTTTGACTGTTTTCTCTTTAACTGTCTGGTGTAGCAGCTAACCGTTAAACTTATGGGCCTAGTTCTATTTCAAGGCAACATATTGTAATGTTTGATTCAACTCTCCTTGTCTACTATCATCATTTAATAAATCTTTTCGTATTTTTATATTGTAACAGCATTGCTCTATTTCTACTATCAAAATATGAGAGATAGATATTCTGGTAGACCTCAATTGTGTCGTCTTGAGCAATCATCAACTTGAAGGATTATAGCATTGATCATCCTTGTAGAAAAGAGTATGAGCTACCATACATTGGCCTGTTTATGTTCATTAAGTATTATACGTTTTTTTTTTCTATTTATTACTAGTAATTTATTAGTGTAGACTTTATATGTAATACATGTTGAAGGTCTTTCAAAATTATTTTTTTAAACATATGATGCATCTGTCTCAAGCCTTTCAGTCAACAAGGTTTTCGTGGAATCGATCGTCTGCATCATGCAATCTTCTTGTACTAGTCTGTTCAAGTGCCAATTGTCGAAGACCCGAGGGCATGCCGGATGTGCTGAGGGGGTACCGCGGTCCCCGACCCGATACTTATTGCCGATGCTCGATAATTAAATTTGCAAGCCTCCTTTAACATTACAAGTTTGTTAAAAATAACAGTATCATAATTTTTTCTGCTAATAACTTTCTCAACATAAAGTTTGAAAAGCCTTTCGACAGCTTTTAAATAGATTACTAAATTTATTTACAATTTAACGTAGTATATTTTGTACCTTATGTTATAAATTATCTGCAATAGAAACGCCGTTCATTCAACAATCGATGAAGTGTTTTTTAATATACTTATTAACAGGTCTGTACTAGCAATTAGCTGTACATACTACGACACGGTATATTTAATTCCGTTTAAATGTTACAGGCAGATGAACCGAGATAAATGTTTGGAACATGTCCAACGAAAGCGGCTAGTTGTCGCTAGTGTACCGACAGTGATTATTTGATAAAGGCACTGATATACTGCAGTTCAATACTTTATAATATTATTCTGTACGTAGTATTAATACTCCGTCTTTATCGTTCCATTATTATATTAATTATCCATATATGAAAGATGTACTGTTACATTATTATACTCGTATGTGAATACACTTACATAGCCTTTAACTTGTAACTTTTAATACTCTAGTAATCAGGTACAAAGATGTTTTTGATGTTAACGTTCCGTCAGATACCATCGTAATATCTTATGAAGGTAAATTTAACTAATTAACTTATAACAAAAAGTATACACATTTTTTATGCAATTTTTGTCTGCAGTGGTGCAGGGTACACTTGACCTTAATTTCGCGTGTTGTTAAGGAAGTTAGAGAATGGTGGTCGCCCGGAATACTTTGGCTTTTATATATTGACACTCACTGAATAAGTACAATTCCACCCGTACGGTGTCCATACAACGGGTGCTCTGCGTCCGGTCCTTGAGGCGTGGATGCGCCGAAAGCGCAAACCTCT
>DWLS01005358.1:0-12788 GCA_018246255.1 Pachliopta kotzebuea | reverse complement strand
ATCATCGACCACATCTTCACTTACCACCAGGTGGGATCGTGGTCAAGCATTAACCTATACATACGTAAAAAAAAAAGAGTTATTATGTTGAACCCCTTAACATAATAAGCAATTAAAACTTGAAAATTACCACATCCATCATCACATAATGGGATTGTATTATCCAAATTTTAATCTTAGGTTAATGTTGCATGAGTAATGTATCCCTTCGTATTATTCTGACGGGTAATGTAATGTTTAAGTATGTTAATACTGTATGACAGTAAATTTATTTTGTAAGGAAAGAATCCGGAAAAGCCTGTTTTTTCTACTTAATATTTATGGTCGGAAAAGTTTTTTTAGTATAAAGCGACGAGACCAGCAAGACCTTCATCTGATGATAAGATCTGATGCTTGCCCATAATATAACTCTGGTTAAGATGGTATACACAGCACCAGATTACACTCGTTGTTTTGATATATAAGGTGTTATAGACCCTAGTAATCAAACAGGACACATTGATGTTTGTAAATTACTGTTTAAAGGTAGAAATAGGAGCTGCGGTGGTATTTACCTGTGTCCGGTTATGGACAACTAGTGAAGTAGATACTTATATAATACAGTTAATGAATAATTTAATGAAATTTGTCATTGATTAGAACCGCGGACAAGCGAGCCGCTGAGCAATAAAACAAATTAAAGCAACAATTCAAAACTGCCGCAGTATTTTCCACTAAATTCCCTTTGAGACGCCCAACTTTCCGAGCCGTTGAAGATTCACGAACCGTTCGCGGTTGGATTTGTTACCGAGTTTATTTAAGCTATAACTTTGATGTTTTTAACGAAAACAAATTCAATTTTATATCATCTGATAGTTGAGTATTTACCAAAGCGCAACTTTTTTTTTTATATTATCACTTTATACATTAATGTAAAGTGACGACAATAAATGATTGTATCAAAATAAAATTGTGACGGCGAGCTTACTTACTTTACTTTAAGGAGTAAGCTTATATGAGTAATAAAACATAGAACAGATAATAAAAAAATGCTTTAAACAATCATATATAATACATTGTATGTGCCACATATATGTTTGATAAAAAATCAAGCAACATCATACACAACAAAGAGGCGTTAGTTATGATCACTGACATAGCATCACATTACACTGACATATTTAAGATATAAGGTGTGGTCTCATTACCATAGTAATTTCACTAATATATAGTACCCTTCAATCCTCTCTATTTGCCGGCTGCAATAGGAGCTGCGGTGGTACCTACGTATACCAACCATCAGTGAAATCTTTTATATATCGCAGGTAATATCCTCCTAAACTGCGGGATACATTTCCACTCTTAAACAAATTGTTGAACGAATTACTTTGGTAATTTAATAATGTAACGAATGTATCCAATAAGGGCCCCACATTGGTTCCCGATAAAAGATCCGCGTTCATTCCCAACGTCGCCGGTATTGGGAGAGGCTGTACATCAACCTCGACGTGATCAATCACCACCATTATCAACGGAACAATCGAATACGCATCGCTATTTGTTCCCTCTTCTCCTTCTCAATCTCTACTCGCTTGTTTTATATTAGATCTAATTACACTAATGTATACTAATGCTTACTAAGGGTCAGGTCGTGGTCATCATGTGTAGTGAACCACACGTCTTTTTGTCCGTTATAATGTAGTGGTGTTGTCATTGCCTTCTACATTCCACATAGCAGTCCGATGAATAGTCATCACATAGGTATGTAGGTATCCTCACGATCATCTCCTTCACCGTCAGAGCACGTGATATTAAGTGTTATACTAACTGCTCATAAATTGAAAAATTAATTAGCGCAGGATTCGAACCCGGTACCTTCGGAGTGGGAGGCAGGCGTTGAAACCAATAAACTATCACGAGACAACTTAATAACTATATAATAGTTTAATTATAACTCGAGTACTATATATGTAGGTATAACCGCAGCTCTTACCTCTACCGCGAAATAGTAATATGCAAACATTACTGTGTTGTAGTTTGAAGGGTGATGTATGCTAGTGAAATTACTGAGGTAACGAGAATATATGTTTCAAGGCGAGTACAATGTTCTGTATATACCATTTTAACCAGCGCCACGTTATGGGCAAGCGTATCACTTACCATCAGGTGAATGCTTTGCTTGTCTCGTCAAATATACTTCGTTCATAAATAGTAGGGTCTACTGAAGATCATGTAGAAAATTACAGTAACTTAATTCTGTTTTAATTCCTACTTAATATAAAATTAAAAATACATGAACATTTGCATGAGAAAGGTGTGCGTAGTTTCCCTTTCAACATTTTATATAGATTATAAGTTTTCATAACGAAAAAAAATAACCAGCGGCAAGTGTAGCAACACTACGGGGATCACGTCCGTGTAGTCTAATGTGTAGTCGTAAAAAAAAAAATGTTTAATTACTGAATACATTAATTATTAATGCGAATCGTAAATTTAATTACGGGTCGTATGGGAGGGTCGCTGTTATATTTGACGGGTTTTTTCTCTAAGCTACGGAAAAATTCTCGTACAAATTAGATTTAAATTTTGATGTTCTAGGTAATGATATCTAACCTTCATTGGGCCAAAAATGTCTAAAGATATAAATGCGACGAGATTAATTTGAAAGGCGATGTTTTAAAGATAAATAAGAATAAGTGCATAAAGGATTAAATAGAGAAAGAAAATACGAGGCATGAGAATGAAATAGAGGTAGTAGGAAAAGGTAGAAGAAAGTAGAGATAACAGTAAAAAAATCATAGCAATTACCCATTAAACGAAGAGGAACGCAAATTAAAACATCCATTGGGCTAAAGTAGTGGGAGACAGATCCCAATCCCTCTATCATTGAAAGAGATATATAAATGATACGTAATATTTATATGTATATATACATTTATGTGTATTTATATATATATACATATATACTAGTAGCTGCCCATTCGTAACTAAAGAAACAATAAATAATATAAAATTAATAAATTCATAACGTTGTTACCATAGCTTATATATATATATATGTATGTAGCATATGTCAGCTATAGTTTACATAGCAACACCTCATTATGCACGGACGCACGCCAAGAAAGAGAAGATGTTAGTAGGATAATATGGTCGATTAACCTTTTAGTAGGCCAACTACTTAATACGAGTATTTATTAAGCATTTGTAGTGGTTAAGTACACGTGAAGCCGGCATGGAGATGTTGTGGGACATTTTACACCCCTTAAAAATAATTATATTTAAAAAAGAGAGAGATTGCTGCACCAAAATTCCATCGCAAGTATTTGTGAAACAGACACTTATATAGGTTGTGTCCTAGACGGCCTAGGTCGGTGCAGTGCAATTTTAAACTTGTGAACAAGTGTAATGAAATTCTTCTACAACAGACCCACTCGGTATAGCGATAGGAATTAAACTGCTTAGAAAGTTGCGACGTTTTAATCAATTTCGAGATACGAAGAGCGAAGATTTTTATTGTTTCCTCCGATACCTATTTGTGATGAAAGCCTCCGCGTGCTTTGTTATGTAACAAAGAAAACTCGTTACATACGTAACGTAGCAATCAATAGAATAAATGTTGGGTAAGTTATCTACGAACCTTAACAAACTATGTGAATGTTTTTCTATATTAGTAATGTGTGATCAATGCAACAAAAGTAAGTCTTTGTACCAAATCAATTATATTGATTAGAATGAGATAATCATCATTTATACCAACCCTCATTCCCATCCAATTTTGTCGAAGCTTTTATAAAGGAATTTCAGCTATTAAATAACATACATCTAAGCCCTCCTTGTAGCTGATACAGGTCTTTATACAGAGGTATTTTAGGAATTCTCAAGCTTTCTAACTTTATATAAATATAACAATTTTATTTCAGATATCTACCCAATTTAGACCTCTAAAAATTTCCTATAGAATGATAACTAATACAAACTATATGAAAGCCTAAGAACGTCCTAAAAAAGGACATTATCCTTCACGGCAATAATATGCTCCCTTATACCGACATATATGGAGTATACAGTAATAATAGTTCTGAAACTCACAGTTACAATATAGGTTTACCATTATTATATTCTATTAACAGACCCTTAAATAAACTACACGTAACAGAAACGAAGTCCTCTTAAGCCTATTTGCATAACTTCCCCTATTAAGAGTATCATGTGGGATAATATAATTTCGTACACAATTTTCAATTGTCAAATATTCAATTCAATATTACATTTATATGTGTGTATATATGTATATTCATACAAAGTGGTATAAGAGCTCTCATACAACAATTCACGGGACCCAAGCCAACGTCAGCTACTCGTGGTACAGCCTGATAATCATCAATCGATGCTCTGGCTCCACAACTTTTTGACCAACGTGAGGGACTGCCCAAATCCTACTACTGTGAAAAAAATAGAGAAAGGAAAAAGAGAGTATAGAGAAAGAAAGTAAACAGATCTTTACTCACAACAAGAAGGGGAAAGACAGCAAAAAAATTGGACGTCTATCTACTGAAGAAGAACTTGCTTTTCATAATCAGCCAATTTATATCCACTGCTGGATATATGCCTCCTTCAATAATAGAGGGATTGTGGCTACTCCCACCACCTCCCCTCCTCCCTCCTTGATTCATATAACTTAACACAAACACGCCGTTATCACTTAACTCACATATATTCAGAGGAACAAAATAAAACATGACTTAAGTAAGAAAGAATTAGGGAGAGCAAATGTATTAAACACATTCGGTGTCCCGGCAGCGCTTAGAGAAGCTTTCCGCGTGAAGGTTTACCTTAAGGGCGACTTCCATCGCAAGCCTCACTCCATGTAGTAAATTATTCATGCGAGCGCTTTCTCCGCTGAATAAACAAGGTAATATACTTACACCGCGAACCGAGCACTCACGATAAATTTGTTTCAGCTGTCTCTTTCTTTGTTTGTACGTTGTACTTTTTAAATTCTTAATTTACTCTGTGCACTTTGGAGCGGGACATTCGCAAGTCCATTTCGCTGATGATAGCTTCTTGTTATTAGAGAATTAGGTTGATTATAGAGTCGAGATAATCCCTTATCTATAGCGAATTCTCCTTTGGCTTGTTGTTTATTACATACAAAGTAAAGAACTTGGTTATTATCGATATGTTTTTCATCATGTCGTGATAATGCTTATCAGAACTTGAAATACGATCTTATACAACTATTTCTTCTTGACTTGAGTTAGCTTGAGTCATCGGGTGGAAGGGTTTTTAAAAACTACATGCTTGTGACTACTGCCCCAAGCTATGATGTTAAGTTAATAACAAACTGAGAGAGAACTGACTTTATTTAATAATACAAGCTTCTTATATATTAAGGTTATACAATGGCTCCTTATGGATAGTTTATAAACTATATGTGATTAATAGATCCGTTATCCGAGTGTAACAGATTCCTGTTTCACTTTATCAGTAATTGTTTCCTTTGTTCATTGTCGGCCTTTCTCTTAGGCCAATGTAACTCTTGTCCAGAAATACTTTTGACACCAGATTCTTCTAAGTTGTATTACCTCATGACTGAGGATCGTGGTCATAATATGAAGTGAATCACACGACGACTTCTTTGTCAGTTATAATGTAGTGGTGTTGGCATTGCTTTCTCCATTCCACATAGCAGACCGACCGCGGATGATCATCACATACATATGTAGGTTTCCTCACTATGTTCTCCTTCACTATCAGAAGACGTAGTATTAGTTGTTGTTATACTAACTGCACGTAAATTAAAGAATTCATAGCTGCAGGCTGGATTCGTACCCGGTTCACAGTTCCTTATCCTTTTTGGTTTAAAGAAGTATATTTACATGATATAATAAATCGGTTTTCTTTTACACAAATCATGAAATACTGTTAATAAAGGTTTATTTTCTCTTCTATCCTCTTCGTAATTGGACTTTATTTAACATTTTCCTTGGTGTGCAGTTTAAATTAACGTTTATCCCGGTTTTAATCGACACGGCGTCGGCATTGTGCCCGCCGGAGCCAATAAAGCTGCAGCGGGGGAACGTTGCAAATTACAGTACTTCTTTATAGACTTTTTACGCATCGTTTCCAAAGCTCAATACAGGCTAGATAGTATACACAGCACCACATTGCGCTCATCGCCTTAAGACATAAGTCTCATTACAATAGTAATTTCACTGGTAAACAACACCCTTCAAATCTCAACACATGTTTTGACATTACTATTTGACAGTAGAAATAGAAGCTGTAATACTTATACGGTCTCCAAAAAGAGACTTATGAGCTTAAAATCAATGTACAGGTTTCGTTTTCTTATTAAAGAAAAGTCTTATTAATAGTTGTTAGCTCTGTTTACAACCTTTAACTTAAAGCTTATTAGCAACTGTAGCAAACATAACTTTGATACAATCATAATCACAGTTTATGGTACTAAAGATTTAGTACCAACCATTCCTTTATAGTCCGGACGGGAAGCCGACTTGATTCTTTCCCCATTAAATAACAGATAAGCCGAACAAAGGATAGAGATATGTCCAAGTTAGTGCCGACTTTACATCCGAGGTAACAGTTCCCTGATAACGGATTATAGTTTGCTAGTTGTATGAAACGGTTAAGTTAAACTGTTAAATTTACTTTCAACATCCATGACTCTAATTTCACGTCGTTTTATATGACATGAATTCACCAGTTAAATACCACCACTATCCAATGTCATCCCAGACCGTTTTGATAGATATCGCAGGTCCTATTTCTACCGCCAAATAGTACTATGCTAACGTTACTGTGTTGTACTTTAAATGGTGTAGTATGCTAGAGAAATTACTGGAGTAACGAGAATTAATACTATATATCTCAAGGCAATAACATTGTGCTGTGTATACCATCTTAACCAACGTTATATTATGGGCAAACGCATCACTTACCACCAAGTGAATGTCTTGATTAACTCGTCGCCACGTCAAAAAAAGTTGAGTGAAATTACTACAGTAACGAGAGTTAATACAATATATCTCAAGGCAATAACATTGTGCCGTGTATACCATCTTAACCAACGTTATGTTGTGGGCAAGCGTATCACTTACCATCAGGTGAACACCTAGCTCAATTCATAGCAAAAAAACTAGTACATAAAATACTAGGTAATCGAACTAGGAACATTATTTTTATTACTTATAAAGTATTGAATGTTTTCTATAATCAAATTCTAATAATACTTCACATAGGTATAGATGTAACTTTGTCATAACTTTGTGATTACTCATTACTCGATTTCTCCTTACCCAAATCCTCTTCTCTCGTCTCTCTCCTCTCCCGTACATTATATAATTTTTATATATATATATATTTTTCAGCTCGCGAAGTACGGATTTTCGAGTTCAGGGTCTGATGAAGCTTTCGCGGCCATAATAGTGACCGAAAGCATCAACTTCATCCGAAAAAAAAAAACTAGTGATTTTTTTTTTAGAATACCTTAAGATTCTTCTAAGTCGTACTTCCTCATGACTGTGGGTTGTGGTCGTCAGTGAACAACACGACGACTACCTTGTCAGTTATAATGTAGTGGTGTTGTCATTGCCTTCACCATTCCACATAGCAGTCCGATGGATGGTCATCACATAGATATGTAGGTTTCCTCATGTTCTCCTTCACCGTCAGAGCAAGTGGTATTAGTTGGTGTTATACTAACTGCACGTAAATTGGAAAATTCATTGATGCAGGCCGGATTCCTTCGGAGTGGAAAGCCGGCGTTCAAACCACTACGCTATCACGGCTCAAACCTTAAGATATGTGACCTCAAAATTGATGAGCTCGTAAACTAAATATTGAATAGGACTACCCATCCTAGATACCCAGGTATCCACCGTCTGCATAACAATAAGGCCCTGGCTGAGTAACCACCTGTGCTATATAAGTTTTATTATTATACAGGATTATAGACCTCAAGTTATCTCCAATAAAAAATTGCCTCATAAACTTTGAGTTACTACTGTATTCGCTTTGCATACGAATTGTGGAGGTCCGACCGCTTGTCTTGAATGTGATATTGAGGTCAAACTATAAATTTTATATACGGAGCTTTTTGGAAGCTGACGGTCCCGCTGAGCGGCTGTTCTTTGTATTATTTTTATTATAATGAACCTTTTTACATTGTAATGCAAAACAAAAGTTTTAATGGGAAAAAAAAGTGTTTTTTTTTTAATTTATTTATTTATTAAAAAAAAACTTACATAATACCAAAAGGCATTCGCTTCGAAGCTATCATAGGATGGAACAGAGAACTAAAGTAGGGGTGCAGTAAAGCTTTATAATTTAAGATAGAGTTAATAAATTTTGGTATAGTTAATATATAATATGTATAGTATATGTTATAGTTGATATATAATAGATTACATACTGTTTTTTTTTATTGTTAATCCTTTAAAGTAAGGTACACAAAAGGCGTCTTAACACCAGCAGATTTTCATTCTTCACCAGCCAACTTTTGAAGAGGTAGGTAGTTAGACTTTTTGTGAACAATTTGAAATAATAATACTGCATATGTATATATTCGAAAACTAAAATAAATTTATCAATACATAAAATTTACAAAAGTAATATATACATATATATACATATGTATGATTGAGATGTTTACGGACCAGCTTTAAACAAATAGTTTGTTACCTTATTTCTGTAACTATTATAAATGTTTTAAATTTTTATTATTAATTTTCCTTCTATTATCTTTAAATTTAATATTAATTTTATTAAAAGTACTTAAATAACCAATAGATACTAAATGTTCTACTTAAACATCGACGCATCAACTGTTACTTACTGTTCTTAGACGGCGGTACCTACATACATCAATATCATTCGATAGACGTCCAAAGCTCGACATAAGTTTCTTTCAATAATAGAAGAATTAGAACCATCTCTCACCATGCTACCTACATGACTAATATATAACTTCATAACATTCGAGAATCGAACCAGTGGCTTTTGTGTTATAAAGCAAGCTCATAACCAAAACGGAGTCAGTTTAATAAGCCCAAGAACTTGTTGAAGTTACGTACTCTTATTAGGCGGAAGTAAAATTATTTTTCCCCGCCAATTAGCCTTTTGCCAGCGTGGTAGAAGACAGCCCAAATCCTTCCACTAACAGAGGAAGCCAATGTCCAGCAGTGGACGTATAAAAGTTGATGAAGAAGTAGAAATTTTATTCTAATTTGGATATTTCCGCCCCGTGAAGTTTACTCATGTTTGCTTGAGAGAAGCGAATTAAGTTATTTATATAATGTATACAATATATACAGTATAAATATTCAAAAAACGGTATATTCAAATTGTAAATTACTAAATTCAAAGGATAATAGACTATGTGTATTGTAGATATAGTAAATAGAAGACAGTATAAAAAAAATTGTGTAAACAAAGACCCTGACTTATGGTGTCAAGGGAATGAGAATCAGAGAAATAAAGTTTATTAATGTAAGAGTATAAATTCGAGAATATACTGTTACGCCGGTAACAGTATAGTCTTTTAAGTTGAAAAATAAGAGCGAAACTGAGGCGTCACGTTACCTCTCGTAATCAACATCCCGGCGACGTTTCTTTGTCCAGGCTCGATCTGGATGTGACAAAGCGGAATTAAAAACGGATGAGGAGGTGGAGGTGGGTGAGGAGTACCCCCCGGGAGCCGTCGCGTCACATCAAAGCCTAAATTGTTAATATTTAACGACCATTACAATTGTCACATCAGTACTTTATTGTGTAGGCTGTTTACACGACGAACAATTCCGTATTACGAAATTGTACTCCTAACCTATTTTAACTTGTAATTGTTGTAAAGTAGAATATTTTCTTTAGACTATTCACATAATGAGATATAAAGGGTCCCATACAACAACTGACAGGACCTAAGACAACCTCACCAGCTTAGAGTGCAGCCTGCTAATCAACAAACGAAGCCCTGGCTTCCCATCTACCTACATTAGACCAGCGTGGTGGGTGACGGCTCAAATGCTCTCACTTTTGGGGAAGCCTATGTCCAGCAGTGGACTTATATCAACTGATGATTCACATAAACAATGAACAATACTTTCACAGTACCATTTATCACCCAAACGAGCTGGTAACAAGTTTCAGCTGATTGCGGCTACGGCTTCAATGAATAAAAGCCACAACAAAATTAATCATATTATTGGTTAAGCTGTTAAATAACGAATTGGATGTTGAATTTGTAATTATTAAAACCAATGGATTACTTAACAATTTATTATTTAAATGAAAAAATTTCCTTTAAATTTTGATGTATGTAATCACAGTTATGACCATAAGACTTATATCGGTCCTAGGGCTCCTAGATTCGGACTTCGCATGCTATATATAAACTGTGTAATAAAGAAGAGGAGAAAGCTGAAGGAATGGAATGAGAAGAGAGTAGAAGAGATCAACAGAAATATAAGCACGTAGAGAAAGAAACGGTCTGAAAGAATAAAAAGGAAATGTACAGAAACATAAGAGAGGTCGTAATCTTAAGATTTTAGAAATAGTTTCTGTCCAAACTACAACTGTACTATATTCAGCGAATACTAAAATTTTCAATTTTTTTTATAGGATTAGATGAGCAAGGCTTTCAACTGATGGTAAGTGACACGCTTGGCACATATTGTTGGTTAAGATGGTATACACAGCACCACATAGCGCTCAACGAGTAATTTCACTAGCATAACCTTCAAACCGGAATGCAGTACTGTTTGTCGGCTGCAATAGGAGCAGCGGCGGTACAGTTAAATATTAATAAAAAGCTTTCAAATGAGTAGTGCCTTTTAAAATTTCTACCTCTAGAGGTAGAATTTTATACTTTACCTAATTATACTTTCACTTGAGAGTAACATTTCCTTTGAAAGCAAACAACCGAGGTCTGCTTTGAATTTTCGTACAGCATCCAACGTTTTATTCTCCAGAGAAACTATCGCGTCCGTTTATTACCAAAGTTAATTGTTTATTTCGCCAACAAAGCTTCTCCGTGTTATACTGATTGTAATTTAGTATAACGACATATTTATAATTACTTTTTGAAAGTTTTAAACGTAAGCTTCATCAGTTTGTTGAAAATTGACTACTTGAATTTGATTCCACTAGTTCGTTTGGAAGAAATTTCTTTCTGTACAATTATATCCCTCATTTTACATTTCAGTTTAATAGTTTGTATTGTATTATACTTGTATTCCAGTGTAATTTTTTTATTATTATTAACTACATCTAAGTAATGTAACCTATTTAAGGAGCAAAATATTCCAATAATACGGGTGCTAACCAAATTTTATTGGCGGAGAGAGAATGAGTCCGTCATTATCATTTAGTTCAGACTCAGACTCCAGGAACTTAGGTACTATTTGGCAGGTGTTCAAATTTATTATTTATGATAAACGATCCTAAATTCCAATGACCTGATATGTGTCTGCACCATTTCTTTTCCTTACTTCATAACCTACCTTACTGCTAAGGTTAGTTCCTTCTCATGTTAGCACGGTAAGAAGATTTAAAGCAGAATTAACTTTAACAAGTGGCCCATACAAAATTCTGAAACTTTGTGCACCCACAACTTGGGAACCCGACCACATACTAACAAAATTCCAACTGCTCTGATCTTATCTAAGCGAGATCTGTCTGTATGACAAATTTTAAGCACCTGCTCCTGCCCCTTGTAGTTCTAGAGATTGAAAATTGTTGACGGACAGACGAACATTGTCGTTTAAATAAGGATGCTAAGTTCTGATTAACAAAGCTTGACTTTTTCCAAGTCCTCATTCCCTCTCGTGTGTTGGGTATGGACCTCTTTTCTATTTCTATATTTTTACAATTTCTCCCCCAATTCCTTTCTCTTCCATTCATCTTATCTTACATTATATATTTTTAAATTTACTTTTAACATCTTTCGTGAATTGTCTCACTGACCAAATTCGCCTCATTTGTATATTTCATTACTAGTATCTATTACAATTTGTTATTATCTTTTACTTATCATTGCTTTTGTAAGTATATTTATATGAGTCTCACTTATATTGTGCTTCTCAATTTTATCAAATGTTTTATCTCAACTTATTTATGTAGTTATCAAATTATGTTTGTAACTATGTGAAAATAACAGATGATTAGAAATTGAAGGAGAGCAAGCAAGAATCGCTTCCATTTTCCAATAAACTCCCAATCGATTAGCGTATTTGTCGACGGCTTATTCCCTGGAATCCATTTCCCGGCTGTTCCCTAAGGAGGTGGGAATTGAAAAAAGAAACGACATTTTTAAATTGAAAACTGCTGCAGAGCATTCACTACGTCTATATTTTGACTTCAACACTGTCATCGTTATCAATAATATTATATGACGATACGAGTAAAGCGTTCACCTGATGGTAAGTGATACGCTTACCCATAACGTGGCACAGATTAAAATGGTATACAAAGCATCATATTGAGGTCGTCGCCTTAAGACGTTGTCAAGTCTCGTTACCTCAGTAATTTCACTAGAATACAGCACCCTTCAATTCCTCTCCAAAGAATTGCGGAGAGAAGCAAAACATATGTTTAAACAAACCACAAATAGTAGCCGTGATAGCCTAGTGGTTTGAGCACCAGCCTCCCACTCCAAAGATACCGAGTTCGAATATTACACCAATGAATTTTTCAATTAATGTGCAGTTAGTATCTTCTTTCTCTTGCCCTGGTCCCACTTTATGTAGGGTCGGCACAACATGTTCTTCTCTTCCAGTCTCGCCTATCAG
>DWLS01005357.1:0-12788 GCA_018246255.1 Pachliopta kotzebuea | reverse complement strand
TGTCGATAATGTCTTTTTTGTGAGCTGACCACCCCAGGAAGACGGCTTGCGCTTGTCATCGCGCTTGCCCAAATTTCGTGACGTGATCCGATAACTCCCACACGCTTTGGAATTCAACAATTAATGAACGATTACGATACAAATGGTTACTAACATTGTTACTAAGTTTAATTACTAACCCATTATGGGCCAATTATTATTATTATATTTTTATTTATTAACGAATGCCACGTCACATAAAAAAAGTCAAAAAAATTATACTAATATCTTCAGTAAACTGGAGTGGGAGCACAAGGGTAAGAAGATCGTGAACTCGCTGCTGCCTCATCATTCGCGTTACAAACGCTCCTCCTCTGCGACTAAACGCAGAAGGAACGCGAAGAAGAAGAGAAAAAAACGACAGCTGTTCGAGCCGATGGAAGATGGGGTCCTGAACATACCGAGGGTACTGAAGGAGCAGAACGGGGAGATGTACACTTGTATAGTCTACAGCCCGTCCGGCGAAATGGCTAGAAGGTAGGTTGTAGTACTAGTACTAGGTCTCCTTTGCTGGAAACCGTCTATGTAGCAGCTCCTATTGCAGCCAACGAACAGCACTATGAATATTACTGGGATCCGGTTTGAGCGGTGCTGTGAAGTAGTAAAATTACTAGAGTTACGAGAATTGATATTTAATTTCCCAAAACGACAAGCACAATGTGGTGTATTTGGAACTAACGTTACATTGTTACAGGCAGTCCTAATCACTTACTTTCAGGTGAACTACCCTTTCATATTGATATCATTATATCTTAGAGACAACATATATCATTACTTAATAAGACTTACAGTCATTTTTGTTATTTTACATGCTTATGTGAAGACTTCATTTTATTTTTGACGAAGTAAATAGTTTGCCTGATCTTAAGTGATAATTCTGAAATTGACCTCAAAATACTAGCTGATACTCAGTTGACAGCTATCGTACAAGGGCTTCTTCATCAGCCGATGGATATCCACTATTGGATATGGGCCTCTCGAATAATGGGAGGATGTCAGCCATTTCCCACCACGCCATCCCAATAGGGGTTCATTGGAAGCCAGAGCTTCGTTTGTTGATTAGCAGGCAGCACCACGGGCAGGTGAGGTTTACTTGGATCCCGTGAGGTGTTGAGTGACAGTCTTTTCTTCATCATCTTCCAAAGGCTGAAGACGAGAAATCTATCTGCATCATTTCAGATCATTCGAGATTCAGGTGGTTGAAGCGCCAGCTTTGGACGAGCTCCGAGTGGGCACGGGGCTGAAAGAGGGTCAAATAGTTCAGATCACCTGCAACATCATCAGCGGGGACCCTCCTATATTCTTCTCCTGGCTGAAGGATGGAATGAAGATACCGCCCAGTTTGAAAGTAACTGTTTTGTTTGTTAATAAGTTTAATTTTAACTGCTTTGAACAAAGTAATTGAAGACTTAATGTTTTTAAGGCGACGAGCGCAATGTGGTGATGTGTATACCATCTTAACCAGCGCGAATTTAGGTCAAGCTTATGACTTATCATCAGGTGATCATCACACTTATCTCATCCAAAAAAATATATTAATGAAAAGAAACAGACATGGTCGCACTTAGAATGTTGGATATATTATTATGACTTTCATTGTCTTGGATCTTTCTTCTTAGTGTTGTGGGCAAGGGTCCTGTTTTTCTATTTATTTGTGGTCTTTCTTTTCTTTTACTCTTTTCCGACTTAATTGTAAGAAATGGCCCAGCAGTGTGAATATTAAAAGAGCAGTGATCTTAAAATATATATTTATTTCAGATAAATGAACGCAGCTCCGAATTATTCAGCGTACTAATCATAAAGAGGGTGTCGCTGGAGCACTGCGGCAGGTACACCTGCATCGCCACCAACCACGTCGGCAAGGTCAACCAGACGGCAGACCTGTACATCAATGGTCAGTTTTTTCTCGTCGAAACGAGTGAGACATTCACCTTATATTAAGTGTCACGGTCGTCCATAACAACACAATAAAATGATGAACCCAACACCATATTTAACTCGTCTGGAGACAGGTGCTAAGTCTCGTTACCCCAGTAATTTTACTAGTTACATCCCCTTACAAACTGGAACATAGTAATGTCTGGATAATTCTGTTTGTCTGCTGCAATCGCAGCTGCGTTCATACACTTAAGAAGATCAGCAACAGAGACCTACCAACAATTTTCATCTTTTACAGTCTTTAAAATACTACTAGTTTAAGCTCCGAAAAGCAAATTAAGATGATCTTCTAAACTTGAGACAAAGATTACCTTCGTAGGAGATCCCTGGTTCGATTCCTGTGCATAGTGTGTTGTTGATAGTAAAGTTTACACTATACGGAATCCAGAATACTCTGGACAAGCACTTCTTTCCTGATTGTAACTTCTTCGGACTTCAGTCGCTCCGAAGTGGTTGGAGGAACCGTCCAACACTTCGCTACTCCTCGGCCAACGCGGCATCATATACTGTAACGCGAACGGATATCCCACGCCGCAGATACACTGGATGAAAAGAGACGGTAAATAATCCATTCTTTACTAATATGACCCTCTGACCATGAGCTTCCGGTGATGGTAAACAGGAAACCAGCAAATTCCAAGAACAAAGCACTTCTTGGATGTGTGATATTCACCACCGTATTTGACAAGTATTGTAGATAAAAATTTTGGCTCTAACAATGAGAAAAAAACCCTGTGTCCCAGCCGTGGGAATAATCAAAGCTTCAAATGCTACAAATTTTTGATGATGAACATTTAAAATTCGTAAACATAAAGTGAAAATTGTCACATGTAAATTATAGTATATACATATATCATTTCTCCAGCCGTTTTATGTCCAATGCTGGGCATAGGCCTTCCTTGATAATGCGCGGATTTGGGCTATCTCCCACCACGTTAGCCCAATGTGGATTGGTGACCATAGCCTTGTCTTTTGATTAACAGGGTTTTGATTCCGTAAGATGTTGTTTGGATCTCCTTACACCCCAATTATAGTATAAAGTGTAGTAAAAATAAATAATTAATGTTCCCACTGCAAGGACTAAAAGCTTTCTAAGCCAAAAACGTTCCATCTCTTTATGTCATTATAGTTTATTAAATTTATCTGATAAGAAATATGCTCTTCAGCTACTTTAGGTATATGGCGACCGGTGTTGGACCTTGCGGGTGGTGGCGTCATAAGCTACCCCAACGGCACCCTGGTCATCGAGGTGGTCTCCTTATCCGACGAGGGTGTCTACGCTTGCAACGTGGAGAACGGCGTGGGGGATGCCCTGAACAAAAACTTGTGGATAAGCGTTAATAGTAAGTATTTACAACGTTCCATAATAATTTACTCAGTAATAATAAGCAATGTACACTACTACAAAATAAATATGATTACAATAGTAATTTCACTAGCTGTATCCTTTTTAAATCTGGTACTTGTAATTAATACCAAGTTGTTTCTAGAGCCGGTGCATTTCGAAAATGTTGGTACGAATGTGACCACCAAATTGGGATTACCTGTGACCCTGCCCTGTCGCCCACTCGGGGACAGCCCGATAAGGGTCAAGTGGTCTGTTGATGGGAAAGCAGTGGACTTTACAATTTCGAGGTACATCCTTTAGTCTACTATTTCCACAGATGTTTTACATGTGTTTATTTTAAACCAAAACAGTTAAATAGTTTTTTTTTTACTTTCTGTCTAGCAGTTTGAATACAATGCCATATCTTAAGCTTATACTTAGGACATCTCGTTATATATTACGAAATTTAAATTTTACTTTACTTTATTCATCCGGTTGCTGAAACTCATAGAAGTTCTCGCTATGAGTAATAGATGGCTCTGATTTAAATATATATGTATGATTTTTGACATTGTAGTTAAATGGTTATACTGTTTCTGTTACATTTAACTTTAAGCTGTGGAACAAAAGATGTCAATTTAAATTTAAGAAAGCTGCTTTTTGACTTCTTATAAAGGAAATAATCGCGAAAATCGTATGTATTTCAATAACAGCTGTCAAGTGACGGTGTTAACTTGCATATTCATTGACTTTCTTTAGGTGTAAAAAGGCTGCGAGTCTCGGCTGTTGGAAAATTTTTTGAGGTTTACAATAAAAAAATTGAATCAATATGTTAAAATTTTAGGATCACCGTGTCGGAAAGTGTGAATCCGAATGGCATTAAAAGTACTATTAATGTAAATTACGTGGAGAGCAGAGATGGAGGCACATATGAATGCAGGGCGAGCAATCCTTATGGAGTGGCCACTTACTACATTCATCTGGATATATTAGGTGAATTGTTTTTGACTTTAATATCAGGTTATAAAATCTCTTGCCTTTATATTACTTAAATTCTTGTCATTAAATTGCTTCCAATTTTGATTCTTTGATAGGATTCTAGTTACTTCTAGATTTCACTGTATTGAACACTACAGTGACCATTTCTGTTACTAATTGTTGTGCAATATAATTAATATCGCAGTTTAAAGAGCTTGCTAGTAATAATATTGGAAGTAATAAAATATTAAGATTAAAAACTTGTCATTACGTTAGAATATACTTATTATAAACACTAGAAGAGTGTAAACGTTCCCACACTACAACTCACGGGATCCAAGCCAACCCCACCTGCTCATGGTTCACCCTGCTAATCAACCAACAAAGCTCTGGTTACCCACCAACCCACATTGAGTCAGCATGGTAGAAGACTGCTCAAATATCTCCACTATTGAGGGAAGCCTATGTCCAGCAAAAGATGTCTGTCTATTGGCTGATGATGATGAAGCACTGGAGTATTTCCTCGAGAAGGGTCTTCTTGTTACCCCTGGATGCAATAATAATAGCTGCAGTGGTTACTACCTACATGGTCCCCTGCAACAAAAACCTACCACCAGTAAAAAATACTGAGACATTATTATTTTAATCTGATATGTTTTGCATTTATTTAATAAATTAGTTTCTTATAGAGCCACCTACACCACCTGTGGACCTTCAGGTGGACTCAGTCTCCAGCAGTTCTGCAAAGCTGTCATGGCGTGATGCAGTCAGTGCACATGTGCAGTACTACACCATACAGTATGCTACCAGTGACTACATGATGTGGGACTCGGGCAAGAGCATCAACATCACCAGGTAAGGTTTGCATTAGCCGTGCAGCCTAGGTCTATTGAGAGTATTCTGAAGTCTACAAAAAACTGATGTCTTCCCGTACTATTTCAGTTAAATTCTTAACACATTTTGTGATGTTTCAGGCAAGAGAATGATATTAGACAGAGTATAGAGCTGAGGGATCTTCAGCCGGCGGTGGACTACAGAGTGCGTCTTGCCTCCGGAAACCAAGTTGACCTCAGCCCCTTCACACAGCCAGTACACTTCACCACCATGCAAGAAGGTAATAATGGCCTTAAAACAAAAAGAATATATATGTTTTGGATTCATCCGAGAGGGCTACTGAAACTATAGAGAAATGCCAACAGCTTCAACCTTAAACTGAGTATGCATTTTAATTCCTGCTAAATTAGTTGTGACTAATTGCAGCACCGTCGTCGAGCCCTATAAGTGTGCAAGTGCAGGCGACCGACAACCCTGGCGAGCTGGTGGTGTCGTGGGTCGCGCCGCCGCGGGATACCCACCGTGGTGCTTTGCAGGGCTACCATGTGCGCGCCGTACCCAGGCTCAGCTCTGACTCAGGTACTAGCTAACCATACCTGCAAAGTATTGATGATAGATCTGGACGGAAGTTTTTGTAGTCTGCATAGAATTAGGGTCCTAATAAGCTACTTTTAACACTACAGATTGATTTCCTATATTGAATTGATAATTCTGAAACAATAATATAGGCGTGAATTTTCATGAAAATGGTTTCTCTTATTTCCAGGTCCAAATGATACCCACACAAAAATGGTGAAGGTGACACCGAGGGCAGGAAAACAGGAGACTGTTCTAAGTGGCCTTTTGAAGAATACCAGGTACACACCTAATATCCAATTATATTGCTGAGGACCTACTAATAATTAGGCATAATAAGAATTAACAAGGACGATATGCTTTTACAAAATTCTACTGTTGAATTACAGTTTATATTTTGGCCACAATTTCATATGATTTTAAGTTACAATGAAGCCGCAGATAAATTGTTATTACCTAAAATACTTTTACTAACAGCGATAATGTTACTACGACTTTGGATTATGGCAGATAATAATGATAGTTTGAAAAATTGGCCCTAAAAATGAACCTGTGATAGACAAGAGGTTAATCACTGCACTACAGAGGCATCTTCTTCATAAATATTACAATTCATTTCAGATACGCGGTGTCCGTGAGCGCGTTCAATTCAGCCGGCACAGGCCCCTACTCCCTGCCGGTTTACCAAACCACAAGGGAAGGAGGTAAAACTGAATCCACATATATATTTAATACAGCTTTGACCCCAATGTCTAAGTAGTCTTTCCTTAATGTAATTGTGTTGATTAATAAATTATGTAACTATAAAGTTAAACAAGACATGGGTGATATATGGTTTCTCAGGCACAAGTTCCAAAGCCTTATTACTCCTTTGTAGTACTATATATTCGATGAAACAACAATATTTGGCAGTATGTTTATCTAAAGGTAAGTGATATGCTCACTCGGAACAACATGTGGTAGTATACACTGCATCACATTTTGCTTGACGCCTTTAGATTTTAATATACTTATTCTCATAACCCCAGTGATAACACCTTATCCTATGATTTAACTGAAAAACTATTAAAAAAGTTTGTTTAATATAATATGAGTATGTATAATATTTAGCTTTTTTGCCATTTAATTATCCGTAGTTTATATAAATCAAGATATCTGCTTTGTATTATTTATGTATATATATTTAACTAATCTAACTAAAACATGAAAATGTCTATAATAGTTTTAAATTAAGCGATATAGGTGCCCACAGCACAGGCTTGCCTAGTGTGGGGCCATCGGAAATCAAATGTTTTGTATCTTTTTTTGATGATAATTAAATTGATAAATTATATAAATAAATAAAAAAACACAGCTGCACCGCCTTACTAACCGATAGACAGTAATATCAAATTATTGATGGTAGAAACATACACTGCGGTGAGACCTATCTAGACCACCTTGTACAATAGATGTGTCTGAGATTGTGAATATTTTTTCAGCTCCTGAACATCCGCCTGCTGCAGTGGAGTGCCGCGGGGTGTCTTCATCATCTCTTCGCGTCGCTTGGCAACCGATCACATCCCAAGGAACCTCGCTTCTCGGTTATACTATCCATTACTGTACTGAAGGTACGTATATGCTGATGAAGTAATAAGTAGCTATTGAGCTCGTTACGTGAAACTTAGTTATTCTAGTTGATATTTTAACATTTTCAGAGGGCCCGTGGTCGAATTTGACGTCGCCTCACTCAGAGCTGTACCTGCAGGGTCTACTGAAATACACCAACTACACTATCAAAGTGGCTGGCTTCTCGAGCTACGGGGTTGGACCCTTCTCCTACCTGGTGATATGCACGACTCTACAAGATGGTAAGACCTCTGCAGATTAGGAAAACAACTGCTGTCTTTGCGACCATCATCAGCAGACCCATCAGTAGGGCAAATGCTTTTTGTATTCAAAGAGGTCTAAATTCCATGAACATTAATATATTCAATAAATATAGTTATTAACTCTATTTTACTTCTCATTTTGTGATCTTGTAAATATTATTACACTGTTTTTAGTCCCAGGGCCACCTTCAGCCATCAAGCTGCTGGTCTCGTCCCCTACATCTCTGCTTGTAAGCTGGAAGCGACCGGAGCAACCCAATGGAGAGATCACACACTACACTGTCTATGTTAAACCTGTCTCCAGGTAAAGAGAATTTTTGATTTTTTTTTTTAAAAATCAACTATTTATCATTTCACTGATGGACGGAGGCCTCTTCCAAAAAACATTGCAGATCCCAGTGTTTTATTTATTATTTATTTATTTATATACTTTAGGAGATTCTTTCATCCTTTTCTAAGGCATTGAAGAAAATAACCATTGAGGCAGGGAGTGATTGGTGAAAATTCTACATTACCTGACTTTCCTTTAGAAGAAGAATATTTTTAAGATCACAATGGCCTCCTACGAAGAAAATTTCAATGGAATCACATAGCTGATCTTTGTCTTTGCTTTTGTTCAGTACGGGCGCGCCACAAAGCTACAGGATTGAAACGACGCAGGAGTCGAATCTGTCGAGGCAGTTCACGTTCCCGTTGACTGGCCTTACCATCGGCAGACAGTACGAGGTGTTCGTAAGGGCGCATACCGCTGCCGGTGACGGCACCCCAACCAACAGAGTACACGCTGAACTAACTTCTAAAGGTCTGAAGTGTTTTGTTTCTAAAAACCCAAAACATGTTTTTTTTTCTTCCGATAACACATTAGTTATAGAAAGTTACTTTTAAACATCGTTTTTGGTATGTTGGGAATTTATTTAAGTATGAACTTACAGGACTGAATGAAATCATTCAATAAATGAAATGTGATTTTTCCACTACTGGGAATCGGAGCCTTCTAACTAGAGAACATTCAAGGTTATTTAAGAACCACGCTGGCCAATTGAGGGTCCGCAGATGTCATATGTCGTCATAATGTTTTACTACTAATCAATCTATGTATGTTTTTGATGGTAATAAAGTGTTGATGCGATCAGTGGTGGCGGGTGTGTCATCACTTGGCGGCGCGGTGTGGGCGGGCGTGGGGCGCTCGCTGCTGCTAGCGTGCGCTTGCGTGGGATCACCACCGCCGCGCACCGTCTGGTACCACAACCATAACATCATCACTCACCACCCGAGATTCACCAGGAACCACGACGACAGTCTTCTTATTAACAGTGAGGAGTTACAAAGATAAATATTTTTAACTTTGATTCTCCTTAGACTATTCTAAAAATCACAGGAAACTTTAAAAAAAAAGTGATACTGTATTGTGTAATATTGTAATTCTTGTTATTTATACGACTTTTTTTACTTATATAACTTTTGTTACTTATACAATTTGTGGTAATTTTACAATTTTTGTTACTAATACAAATTTCTTATTCAGATATCGATCAATCGCTCAGCGGCAACTACACGTGTTTAGCGAAGAACCTGTACGGGTCCGACTCGGTGTCGTACGAGGTGTCGGTGCTGCCCACGCCGGAGCCGCCAGCCGTGCGCGTCACCTCGCACAAGAACGCGCTGCACCTGCAGTGGGACCCGCCCAGGAAGCTCAACGGAAAGACCCAAAAGATTGGTAAAGCCAAAAAAATATACGAAATAATTAAATACTATTTTTTTAAATTATATAGTTAGTTATTTAGAAATAAGGAAAAGTGCCGGAGTATACTTATCATAAGTATAATACTTAATAAAACCCCCAACCATATTCAGGTTATAACTTAACATGGAAAGAGGCGAACGTATCATGGCAAGATTCCTGGTCCAATAAAGGGACGTCCATTCGCGACGTGTACGAGTTCACCATTCAAGGATTGAAATGTGGAACTAAATACTCCTTGAGGATGACGGCAGCTAATAGCGTTGGGTCCTCTCAGCCATCCTATGTGGATGCCACAACTTTAGGAGGAGGTAAGTAAAGTTATAGCTTCAGCACCGCAAAAACTTCAATGGCTCTAATGACGATCCTAATTAGGTCCATGATCATGATTGAAAAAAATTACATATACATGTTAGAAATGGTGATCACTAAATAATAACCTATAATCCTTAAAAAAAATCCTTATTGGCAAGATTGCCTGTAGGCAGAGCAGGTAACTCTAAAATTATCCAAGAAGTAGAGCTTTTGTGGACATGTGACATCTACCAATGCAAACTTAGGCTGCATGGTGGATTAACAGAGAAGGCTCTTTGCTTGGCATGAGAAAATTCTAAGCCCCAACATGTTTATTATTTGTTATTCCTACTTTTATAACTATATTATTCTACCACATATCTTATAAGTAAGAAATTTTTGTTTTTACAGTGCCGATAGCGCCGACTACGACTGAATGGTTCTGGAGCAACTCCAGCCATATCTATATTCAACTCAGCGGCTGGGATGACAACGGATGTGAAATTACCAAATGGGAAGTTGACTACAAGGAGCATGGTAGCAAGTTATGGAGGAGAGCAGAAAATAGATTGGTAAAGACTTTCTATCTCTCAGGTAAACTGACAAGCTTGTAAAGATCGCAGGGAATCATTGAAGACCAGTGGCATCGCACTGCGCAGGAGATTTATTTAGGAAAATTATGTTCAACAGTAAATTACGTGATGATGATGGTGAAAGATTAACTTTTGGATATATAAACATACATGTTGCCTATTCATCATAATTACCACATTGCGCTCGTCACAATCACGTCAACATCATTGACAAATATCTGAAGGTACAATGTTTGATGATTTTTGCTCCAGCCACGGATGGATCACGTCTGGAACCATTACATGGCGGCGTCCATACTCAGCCAGCCGAACACTTTCGTGCTCGCGGACCTGCTGCCCTCGCAATGGTATCAAATCAGGATCGTAGCTGAGAACTCCGCTGGAATATCTACATCCCTATACACATACGCCACCACCACAGTTTTGGGAGGTAATTTTAATTATCTAAATTTACCATCTAAAGGACAAGCTCAGTTTAAAAGACGAAAGGTATCTGATATTTGCTCGGGTTTAATACTCACTAAGCTTGAGCTTCCGACAAAGAAAAACATCGCGAATTTATCAATTGATTACAAGAATAACAGCTTTTCTAAAAATTTGATGTCCATCAACTAGGTCTTGGATCTCGTGGTTAATAAATGACCTTCTCTATCTTTTTTTCGCAGAGGTCGTGAGTGCCAATAGTATAAACATTAAGAATTTCTTTAAACAAGAAGATGACTTGTAAAATGAAAACCATGTTTAATTTCATTATTGAATGTTTATTTTCAGAATCAATCGGACCACCTTCGGAGTTCATCGACTTGAATATGTTGGTCATAATCTGCAGTTCTATTCTTCTAACGATCTGTTCGCTTGCCTGCGTATACATCTTGATTAAAAGACACAAGTGAGTATGATTATAAAAAACCTTTCAATTCACCTTTACTATTTCTGTATTAGTTATTTTAAACTTGTGTTTTTATTTTTCAATGGCTGTGTTATTTTCACTTACAATGAGCTTTTACTAGGTTCTTGCCTTTTACTACTGCAGACCATATCACGACTTAACACCAGGTGGGATCGTAGTTAAGCACTAACTTATTTTATTTAAAAACAAATTGCAGTCATCACCGACTAACTGAGTACCGCAATTCGCTGACTGCGGAGTGTAAGTCGGAGCGCAGCAACGCTACTGCGCACACGCCGCAAAGCGCACCTGGCGAGGCCACTAGCCGGGTCTACAGCACCCCCGTGCACCTTACCGCGGACACCAAGCACGGTATGGTCTCGACCGTCTTATCTATTCAAGGCAATATGAGGTAGATTCTCTAATTACCAGAAACCGTCTAAGTAGGTACCTATCGCAGCTTCTATTGCAGCCGTCAAAAAGTTATTGTATTGCTGTGTTTATTGTCGGGTTTGAAGTGTTGTAAACTAGTGAAATTACTGGGGTAACGAGACCACTTTCTCCTTTAAGATTGGCAACGCGGTCATGACTCTCGGATGCTGCGATTGTCTATGGGCGTTTGTGACCACTTTCCATCTCGTGAACTGTTCGCTGTATGCCCACTTGCATTATAAAAAAAAAGATGGTTCGAATACTCCTTTAATTTCTATTTAAAAAAACACTATCGCTATATAAAATCTCCGAAGCGATAAAGTGTACTTTATTACAGAACTGTACGAGATAAGTCCTTACGCACAGTTTGCGATAGGGTTCCGTACGTTCGGACACGTCGACAACCAGGAGATCCCCAGCAGGATTCACATACCAGGGAACAGCAAGGCCAGATACGACAGTGGTTAGTACTATACTTTTCACTATTTTAACTACAAAAACTATCTAGAATCTGGACCATTATAATAATACCACTATAATAAAATATTTCATTAAAAAAACTATTTACTACTTTGTGAAACTTTGAAGTGAATTATCATCATCATCATAATCAGCTGATAGACATTCACTGTCAGAATTTAATGATCTACTTGTTGATAACTTATCTCAAATATCTCCACACTGCTCAGTGCTTTGCTACTTGCAATCAGTCTTTAGATACCTTTACCAGAGCGCCAGTCCAAAGTAAAGTTTACATCTAAATTAATTTGTTTTTTTTAAACCTAAGTAATCTTGCTTAAATTATAACTTATCGAATTGTGGCCTTATCATGTTGTCTATGATACATATCAACAGAAACGAGCTTTCAAATGAGATCCGAGTCGGAGGAGAGCGACTGCGTGTCGAGGACTACTACCTTGAAAAGTGTACCTAGAAGTAAGTAGCTAACTAGCTCCACTTTTTTAAGTAAGAGACTTCAAGTTAAAGTTAAGTGACGATAGAGGTGTGTATGATGATGTCACTCGACCAGAATACACCAACCCTCATAAATAATTATCAGGAACTAATTATGACCACATAAATGCTAATATAAGGGTCATAGTTAGCCAGACGGGATTAAAAAACTCAAATCAAAACCAAAAACCATGATGCGCTGACAGACCAGACAGATCCATCACAGATGATATGATATAAAAGATAACAAAGTTTCAGTACCAGGGTGACTTTCATGAGCGTTGTCTCCGTTCCGCGGATAACTCCTCACTTCATATTCCTC
>DWLS01005356.1:0-12789 GCA_018246255.1 Pachliopta kotzebuea | reverse complement strand
CTTTTCTTGAAGACGCCCACGTTGTAATTGGACGGGAACACTGACGCCGGCAAGTTGTTCCATTCCTTAGCTGTCCTAAAAGTCCTAGCATTCGTAGCTGTTTTGAGTTTATTAATTTTATATAATTTTTTAGTTGCGAATGCAACGGGCAAGTTACTACTTATTTTATAAAGTGCTTTTACAGTTGTTGTCACTGCTAAGTGCTTGGATTTAATGTTGTATTTATAAGAAAAAGCTCAAAGCGTCCTCGTGTTTGTATTTCGGAATGCGACTCGCCGTGGGCGCATGAATGGCGCAGGAGTCGTTTGTTGACTGATCGCCGTGAACTGGTTATGATGTAACGTAACGACTCGATTTAATATGGACGAGCGGCACCAGACGCAACGTGATGACGTTAATCTAGTTTATGACGATATTCATACGATTATAATAATACAAACATTTTTGGTAATTTGTCTTCTCGTAATTTATATTTTAGATTAAAATTATTGGAGAAATTTAGTACGTTTATATTCTATATAACTGAAGTAGGAATGTACTTAATAGAGAATATATATTAAAAAAGTTTATTAGCCAGCACAAACATATATTTATCAAGCAATTTTTAATATTATTTAAAACTTATTATTTTAACTCGGATGAGGAAATTATTAATTTAAAACAGATCTGATATTGTATAATAAAAACACTGTTCACAATTAACGTTAAGTATTAAAAAAATCAAGGTCTTAAAATTCGGTGAAAAAACATTACAAAAAACTCAATTCAAACGGGCAATTGTCCTCGCCGCCATTCACCCGTCCTCTTCAAAAACTGGCAACACTACTGACAGGTGTGTTCCCGTCTTGCCCCTTTTTTGTAACGTCCGTTCCCGTTTCCAACTGATGATAACCTTAACTGCCTAAATGAGATATTAATGATTTCAAGTTTTTTTCCTTGGACTTACGGTTTAGAATAACCTGAACTGTGTTTAAAATAACGCAGGAGCACTAACAATGAATGGATCGTTACCCTTGCGATATGTTACAACGATTTTAGCTTAAGGCTAACGAATAAAAGCCTTTCGTGTAATGGAGTAAGCTTGATTTTCGGTTGTTATATATTAGGAATATCGCGTATCGGCTATAATTGTGTTAAGTAGGTTTTAATTTATTTTGGGACACAAAATCGTACTCTGCTATTGAGAGAACCTCGAAAATGTACTTAATCCACGCTCTCTCATTCAAATATTATGATTTGCTAATTTAATAAGATCTGGTCGTTCGATAAGCTCCGGAAACATTAAAAAAATTATAGGTATAAAAGAAATTGACAATAAAAACTGAGGTGTTTTGGGAAACCATTTCTAACTGAATCTGGTAAATTAATATCAGCTTATGAAGTTTCAATCCTCGAATTCAATAAAGCTGTAGAGAACTGAGTGGTTAAAAGTACTAAACCTCAAACAGATATAGAGAAACGATTCGAACGTTAGTCATGATTAATACAAGTATACCTGAGTAAATAACCACAGAAACTATATACTGCTTAAATTCTGTAAAATAATGGAACGTTTGATGTGATAGTAAGAAGTTCAAGTTTAATATTCTTCCCCAACAAACATTGAAAAATGCCCTATTGACACATTAGAAATCAATGGAAAAGCAATTCATACATACCAGATGTTACAAGAAGAAAATGTGTGCAGAACAAATAAATTCTCAGTGTGTTCTCGTGAAGGTATAACGATCAATTTCTACGCTTCACACGCTTTAATTATATCTTCGTTGTTATTAGATTCTTCTCACGTTTTAGTCGTAAAAGTGCCTTTGTTAATAGATCAGTGGTCCGCCATTACATGCTCACAGCTCTTGAATTATTGCAATTTTTTCGCTTTCCAAAAATATGACAAAAATTTACAATAAGTATCCAAGTGAACATTTCCTGTTAATTTGATGTAGGAAATCCTGTTTTGTAATCAAATTGTCCTAAAATATACAAAATGTTAAAAATTAAATATTACTACAAATTTCTTATTATTTGACATCTTGTTCTCGAAACTAAAAAATTGCTTCGTAGATTTTATGAAAGATGTGAACTTCGTTTTTCGTTAACTAATCCTGTGTGCTATATGTTGATATATACGAAGTGTGGTTTATGTTTCCGTGTTAATAATGTTAACCTTTTTCACCTTTAAATTTTGACATGCAGAAGGTAGGGTGGCGGTAGATATACTCAACCCTTTCCTTATACAGGGGATTTACGAGTATACTTTATGAATATTAGACACCGTAACATTATTATTAAGAATGCTAGATCAGGGTAAAGAATAATGTATTAGTTGATTTACAAAACAGGAAAAGTACATAAGACCGATTTTCTGTTTTAAAGAAGACTGTAAGTCTATACAGTTTGTTTGCAAGTAAGTCAGTTATCGAAATGGATCGTAATATTGGGAATTGATAGTAATTAGTGTTATCTATTAAAGAAAGATTAGTATGATTGAAGAGGAAATGGCATATTCTTCTGATCTCGTGCACGAATCCATTTATAATGTGGAGCGTCTGATCAGCGAATATGAGCAAAAAATAAAGGATGTGAAACCTCTCATTGGCCCGTCGGTCGAACATACCGCGTGAGTCAAATAAAAACTAGTCGATGATTTATAAAAATAAGTCCCATAGCATACACTGGATGCTTTGATTTAAGATACGAGCTAAAAGTATTTTAGTACTAAAATATAATTAGATTTACTTAATAAAAATCTTGTTTTTATCACAGTCTCATTGAAATATAGAGAATATTGTCACATATATCGTGTTATAAATATATCATCAATTCAAACATTTCTAATGGATTGCCCAGTAAATTATCTATAATATATTTTAGGGTTTTTTCTCCCGGGCGCAATTGACGAAAATCTCAGCTAAAGCAAATAAAAAAAAACTCTTACATTCACAAATTAGCTCTTTAGAGGGACTCTCCCCGGAGTGTTAGAAAGAATTTCGTTATAAATTGCTTCCCTCGAGAATTTCTTTTCGTTATTTATTATTCGTGTACTCCACAACATTATTTATTTTGGTAAAATTATAAAATTTTCTTTGTTTTTATTAAAATCACGAATCATCTCTCCATTTGTAATCGGAAATATTCTTAACAATACCTGCTGTTAGTCTCTCGTCGGAGCGTTAACCCATGGAGATATTTTCCACAGTGATAAACGATTTACGATAGTGGGGCGAACCGAATCGGAAACAAGTAATGGCGTTGTGTTAATTGTGGCTGAGTCGCCAGTCGACGTAACCATTAAAACTTCACCGTGAAGAATGAGAGTGGTAGCATGAGACGGGACATCTGTCGGCCGCAACAGCTGTCATATTCCACTTCTCTTGATATTGGGACTTTTTAGGAATTTGGCACTGTCTTAGTTTTGTCTGTTTCCTATAATAGCGATCATGCATTTTAATGTCTTATAAAAATATTAAGAGTGAAATTAGCAAAACAAATTCATAATGTTTTACTTTTGGATGTTAACAATTTTATTATTTATATATACGTGAGACTAGTGCTTGACTACGATCACACTTAAGCGACGATTTAGTCTTTTATAATAAAAGGAACTAGTTTCGAAATAAATAAATCTACTCTTAAAGATTCCCATATCAAATCTGAACGGAAACTGTGATGCCGGCAGTCCTTTCCAATCCCTCGCTTTCCGCATTACGAAGGACGAAGCGAAACGCTTTGTCCTAATGCGCGGAATCCTCCATATTATTGATGAATGCGTTGTATGATTGTATCTCCGATGGTAACAACAATTCATGGTAATCAACTCTATACTATTTGTAAAATGGTACAACTAAAGGTAAAGTAATAGCTTATCTTTACTCCATAATGTATTTGTGAGCGATGATGTTCATAAAGCTTTCATTTTATTTTAACTTACCTTAAATGGCTTAGTTTGTCATTAGTGATATTCTTTTACTGGTTGCAGGTCCCTTATGTCGAAGACAGTCTAGACTCACCGCAACTCTTATTTCTACCGCCAAGTAGTAATCTGCAAACGTTACGGTTTGAAAGGTCTTTGAAGACTTTTTAAACTTTTCTTATCATAAATAACTATTAAATAATAAATTATTAATTATACTTGTATTATTATATTACTTACTAATGATAGGTCACTGTTGTTGGATTGTTATTTTTCCCGGGATGTGCTTGGCAGCAGTGCAGGAAGGCACTGGTGAGTTCCGTAGAAGATTCCGGGGCCTTCCGCGATGCACTGAGGATGACCATCGAGAGAGTTTTAGTAGGCATAAATCCCATATATCCCTGACTTCTCCCCAGAAGCAGGGGATCTTTTAAAGATTTCTCCCGCGAAAAAAAAAGGTAACTGTGGTTGGAAACCGCCGAGGAATGTATCACTGTAAGTTGTATTTCTGCCGCCAAGTAGCAGTGTGCAATCATTGCTGTGTTCCAGTTTGAAGAGTGCTGTAGAGTTTCTAGAGAAATTACTGCGGTAACGAGGATTAACACCTTATGTTTCAAGGCGACGAGGGCAATGTGATGCTGTGTTTACCATATTAACCAGCACCACGTTTTTATGGGCAAGTGTATCACTTACAATCAGATGAATGCCTTGCTCCGAACTGATGAGATCATCGCCTTGTGATTGAAAAAATATACAGTAAGAAATGGAAAAATTAAAAGTGGTATTGAAACTAGTTCAAAGCGAATAGAAAACGTAACTGTATGTGATGAATGTCTTCCAGAAAGCGACAAAAGCCGGTACTACGATAATGGCAATCAAGGTTTCATTTCCGTTCAACAGTTGTCTGCTCACTGTGTAAACGTATGAACGCTGATGTTAAATACTGGAAATCTTGTGTTCGTTCAATTTCCTCCATGTTTACTTGGTAACTAACCTATGGATAAGTCATATCGTTACTGCGTATTCAATCAATCAAAGTAAAGGCTTTTTTGAGGAGTCATTTGAATAGCTGTTTGAAATACACGAAACACATTTGAATATTAAAACTAAGAATTAAGTTTAATGGTGTTAAGCCCAGGATCGTCTATATAAACTTGTTTCTGACGCCAAATAGCAGTGCAAATTTAACAAATGGTATTAATGGGGTCACGAAACTTAAAATCTTATGCCGGTGTAGCTCACACCATGTTATTATGGTCAGGTGTTTCATTTATCTTCAGGTGAACGTTTAACTCTTCACATCGCATCGTCAAATAAAAAAAGATTCGTTTTTTTAAATTTACTATATTTTCTTTTTCCGTCTAAATTGCGAATAGGTATTTTTTCATACAGCCTTGGAGATTTTGTTAATATTGAAGATACTTGTCTCCGAAGTCGTGTTTAACGTCGCGGAACTTTTCCTGTCATTTTTTCGATAAAAAACCTAATAGGGTACTGTAGGTGGTTTGAAGAGGCCGAGTTTGTATTATCTGTTTGAGTTGGCTCGGGGAAGTTCTACTTCGAAGTTTTTGTATATATCTAGGCCCATGCTCGGTGGCCAATGGAATGTTCACGCTCCGTGGAGCCTTTCGTAACAGTCTTCTTGTGCGTGCTATTGCGAATGTTTTTATGTGGATACGGCTTAATAGTTCTGTGTTGCCGTTAATACCGATCGTTAGTCTCGTTTTTATTTTTGTCGATAATGTATTTTAAATGGTTTTTTAGGTTTTACAAGTTTTAATCGAAACTGTTATGTCTAATAAGTTTCGGTTGTAGAAATAATTTTTTTTACATTTTAAAATTTGGCAGGTTTGTTCAAATCCAAAGATTTTTCATTGAATATTTTAAAGCTAATAAGATTTTTGTTTTTGGTAACTTTAAATAATGTTAGTATGATAATTATGAATCCAATGCGAGTTAAATGTGAATGAAGCCAATGACACGGCAAACTTGCACACACTCAAATTACAACAATTGAGACATGATTGCTTCATAATGGATTGTTCATGCATAAATCCGCTCCGAAGTCAGTGACGAGCGAATGAAAGGCACACCAGGCTTTCAAACTTAATTAATTATTAATGAATCACCAATATTCATCGCCTTAACGTGTTTTATTGTAACTTTAATGTACCGGTTTTGAAATTAATCATCATTAAAGTAAACAATATTGTAAACACTGTCTCTATTATTATTTTCTCAAATTTTTCCGTCATTACTTTATTAGGTCAAACAGTTACTACATTGCCGCCTTTTGTATCAAGTAGCTTTTAGTCTTGTTGTGTGTTTAGCTTCTTGATTTACTAACACATTCCATAAGTCAAGAACTCATTTCCCAACTTGTTTTTTTGATTTAATTTATTTATTTGTCTTATCGTTACTATTATGACCAACTTTAAAATCTATTAGTTCCTGGTTATCATTTTCTTTACTGATAGGCAAAATTTTAATATATTTTTTAATTCGTGCATCAGTCAAAAAGTAAAGGAATGAAGTACGCTGCCGACGCCTTTACAGATGTATAAAATACTTTGTAACTGTAAAAATTTCAACATGTAAAATTTTCTCGGGTGCGCTCTGGCGTTCCTTGAAATGAATTTTACTCGTATTTACAAATGTAGAACGTGGAAGCAATCTAAAATGTAAAAAACATCTAGTATGAAATGTTTTTTTTTTTGTAATGATATAAAGTTTTGTAAGTCGTTTATTCAAAATTTTTCTCCTATCAGAATATATCGCTAACCAGGAAACTTATACCAACTACAAATATCGCATTAAAATTCGCTAACACCGCGTGAAAATAATATATAATCAACTAATGATTGTATTCATGAGTGCTAAAGTAAAATAAAATAGTATCAAACAATGATTACATTGTAAGAAAGATTGTGTAAATATGATTCCAATTACAGTAGAGCATAAACATTGATATGTACCTACTCGGCTTGTTTTTATTGAACATAGTTTTGATTACTTAGTGTAAATAAATAGTACAATGTATTGCGACATAGTGCTTCGATTTTAAAAGCCGTTGTACACGCGCTTACAGAAAGATTTTTATATAAACAGGGTTTTAACTATATTTAACACAGTGTAAAGTTTAAAACAAAATATATAAAACTAAAGAGCCACTTTAGAAAACGACGTTTCTCTCTAAACAGCGACAAAGAGCGGAACCAATCAATTTCATGGATCTAAAGAACGAATTTGCAAGAAGCTGGTCGGAATGTCACGTCGCGGGGCACAGGTGCGAGGGCGTTGCACCCGCACGATGCCCGACTTGGCATCTGAAATTAAAAAAAAGTGTCTTATTAACAACCTAACACTACAAGAACGAGTTTTTTTTAGAATTAAAATACTTTATGTCGGTAAGTAATACCGTGAATCCTCAACATACTCGTAATTGCCAATAATTACATTGTTACACATAACCATTCCATAGACGATCACAGTGGGACAGAGGCTGTCCCCAAAGACCTGCACATCGATCAGTCCTGATCTGGCCCGACTACTTGTTTCTTTTTCAAATCGTCGGTCTAATTTATAGAGCGACCTTCCAGGATTTTGTCAACCGACTAAAACGTTGTAGTGAAGGTAATATGAAGAGGGACTGTGAATTAGTCTGTGAAAGATGTAATTAAAAAATTGTATTTAAAATAATAATTAAAGTGTCTCGCCTTATTAATAACTTAAACTTTAATCTGTTTTTCGTAGACACTCTTCCATATAGTGGTGGAGTCAGCTTTCCTTATTTTTTTTCATCCACTATGCTCTATCCTCGATCCAGTCATCTGTCACTTCGCACTCTCGCATATCTTTTGATGCTACATTTATTTACTTCGTCTTGGAACTGCCTATGGGTCTTCAATCGTCGAGGGAAAACTGCAGTGCCAAGTTGGCAACGTAGTCAGGCGGCCTTCTCTTTAAGTGACCATGCCATCATAACCTACTCTCCTGCATTTTGTCGACGATGTCGCGCACCCCATGGCTACCTCGTACATACTCGTTGCGGATTTTATCGAGATTACTTACACCGCACATCCTCCTCGGCATTTTCATTTCAAACTTAAACTTTAATATAAAAGATTATATTTCTTTTGCAATTTCTCTGAAATATTTCTTCGTAGGTGTTGGGAAAAATAAGTGAATTTATTTGAACCGCTTTGATGGTGTCTGTTTATTGAAATACATGTAAAACATGTTTAGTTACTTCATTGAATCATAAGTTGACTACTCTTTTACTTCTTATATGTTAGCATTTATTTTAATATACAACCTTAGATGGGCTTGTAAACAATAATGAAATAGCTGTGGATAGTCCAGGCTGAGTATGACAACGGGACATCTGTTACCTCGACCCTCCGTGACCATGGATGCTGTAAAAATTTGAATGGTACCAAATAAACAATTGTTGAATAAACGCATATAATGAATTTAAGGAACTACGTTCATTATAATTAATTTCAGAAAAACTATTTAATAACGACCTCGATTCAATAACGACTTTATACTCCGGGCTGATTCTCCTTGTTTAATTAATTTTAGTCAATATTGCCAATATTACGACATTAAATTGCAATTGAATTTTTGATGAGAGCAACGTTATTATAAACATAAGACACGCAATAAAATCCGGTAAAATACGTTTTAATGAATATGTAATATTTGCGAAAAAGTAGGATTCCGTTGATTTGTATATTTTTGACAACAAAACTAAAGATTTCATTAGCGTTTTTTTGGTTTTTAGTAATTTTTTTGGGTGCAGCTTTTTAAACCAAAAAAAACAATAGTTAAAGGCTTTAATAACATAGTAAACTTTAACTCTTAAATGTAATTCGTGTTGTTGCCCGCATTAAAGTTTAGCGGCGGCGGTGGGTCTCAGTGTTTGGCATTTCGGAGTATTTGCACTGAGCCTGCCGTTTCTAGTTGCGAAATCCCGAATAGGTCGTTATCCATGACTCGTGAAATTTAATCTGAGAATATTGCAGACTGTGGAATTCTGCAACAAGTATACGATGGAATCTTGATTGTTTTAAAATTTCGTACAAGTTATAGGTAATTAATTTTTAAATATATTTGTAATAATATGTACATAATGAATCATGTTTCATCATCATCAGTCAATCGTGGTCACTGATTCAATGGTAAGTCTCTGTTGCCGGAAAGCGTATAGGTAGGTAGGTATCACCACAGTTCTCTTTGCGGCTAACAAACAGTACTGTGTTCTGATTTAAAGAGTGTTGTAAGCTAGTGAAATTACTGCGGTAACAAGACAACACCAAATGTCTCAAGGCGACAAGCGCAATGTGATGCTGCATATACCATCTTAACCATCTCCACGTCGTTATGAGCCAGCTTGTCACTTACCATCAAGTACCATGTTGCTCGTTTCATCGAAAAAAAAAATTACTTTTACTATTGTACTCATTGCCTCCTCCAAAGATTTCTATGACTGGCTTGTATTACCCGTAATCATCAGCAGATCATCTCTTTAATATATTTAACGGTGTGCGGTCATTCGAATAGCTTTCTGGTGCTGCACCCTGTTCTGCGAGCAATATATAAATAATAATAAAAAATCTTAATAAATAAAAAAGAGCTTTCGTCAATGCGTAAACATATAATAAATAACTAGCACCAGTTTATTACATATTTTGTTAGGCATAACAATGTTAGGTATTGTAAGGTCAAATAATATATCAATACACGCCATCTATTTCCGTGTGGGTTGATAATGGACTCCTTTGTGTAGAGATATTCATCCAGCTTTATTATTTTCATATTACATTGTCGATTGTCCCATCGCATGTTTACAGCGATTTCTCACGGCAAACACAAATTAATCTTCTACAATTACGTTTCATATTATCGCTTTAAGCAAATATTCCGCTCATGAGCTCAAGTCTGCCCCGTCAGCTGCAGGTGTCCGCAGTGGAATTAGTTTTCTTTGAAGTCGCCAATCCTCGATTACTACTTTCAATAGCGAGTCACAATTGTGCACAGTAATTTGGTCTTTATGCGTTAAAAACTGTTGGTTTAATTAAACATGTGCTATGTCGATTAACATTGACTATAAGCCACTTTATTATAATCGTGAGAACTGCTTTATGATCTGTTATACATAAGAAATGTTAAACGGTGTGTGAAAATTTTTATTTGTTATGACGTATTAATAGTTTAGTAATTATTCTTTAAAAATTTGATTTTTTTATTTCATAGCAAAAGTTGTAATAGTTATTATTAATTTAATTTAAATTTCAAACAAAACTACCACTAAATATTATATTAACGATAATTAAAATTTAGCAACTTGAACAAAATGGCTCTGTGGTTCACTGGTTAACTGCTTGCTTAAACACATAGGTTCCAGGTTCGATTTCGAAGCAATATGTTGTTTGGATAACGGTAAAGTTTTTGAAGTCGTTTATACTGAGTCTGCTGTAAACATATGAGGACCTCATTGTCCTTTAACACCATATGAAATTGAGGTTAAGAATTGATCCATTTGTAAGTATAAAAAATACTAATATTCTTTTTTAATACCGTGATGTTTGTAATTAGAAATGTTGTGAAAATATTTTTATTATATATATACTAAAGCCAATATGGTAAAGTTCCGTTAAGTAAATGGGTTCACGTGTTTATTTTAATAAGTAGTAAAATTTAAAACTTGCCAGCTTAACAGAAAATGTAGTATTAAAATTATGAATTTATATGTATTTTGAGAACTTAGAAAGTAAGTTTTAAGCTACTGAGTGTCGTTACTACTAATACGAACAGAACTAAACATTGCACATATATTGCAAGTTTTAGTAATCTAGACATTTCTCGGAAATAATTCCTACAATAAAAATGTATATTTTTTACCTTTGAAACATACACAGGCTTTTTAATATTCCCACCTCTGGGACTTGAGGCCTCGCTGGCCATTTGTGAGTTGACGGAAGTAACAGTTTCCTTTATTAAAAGCTCGAGAATAATGAAAATTTAACCTTAACCTTAACCACCTTATTTTACTTTTTGTTTCCCATATATATTTATTGATATAAATTGTAAATAATAATTAATATATATTTATATGTAAATACGTAACAGGCCATATAAATTGGAGCTTTGCACAGCAAGTTGTGCCTAATAAGATACCAGTTTTTACTTTAATTTATGGCCTCGAAACTTAAACAAATCATGTTATTGGCTAGTTAAATATATCAACTGTTATCATTAATTTTATTTATTAAGTAGACGAATAGTTTTAGTTAATTTTTTTACACTATTTTTAATATTTAATTTGACTAATCCCCGTTCGCTATATCTTTAATTCGTCGCGGTTATTTATAAACCAGTTACGGTTTTACGATCGGCTATTATCAAATCTGCAGCCGCAATTAAACTTTTAGCTTGGTATTAATACACCGTGAGAATATTTCCCTCAGTAATCGATATTTGTAAATAAATATTACCGATTTTTTTTCTTACTAGACCTGTTAACATGCAGGTGCGACTTGCTATTCCCTTTAGTAGGTATGGTTGAAGTAAAAAAATAAAAGTACTACTGTGATTCGTTTTGCACTAAAAGGGGGACGCTGGCCGTGTTGAGTTATTCTAGAAAACACCTTTCTGCCTTTTAAGTTGAAGTATATATTCACACCAAAATTTATTTGTACTTTGTAATCGTATATTTGAATTTACTTACCAATTAAAGTGGTTTCCTCCGAGTTTAGACTTGTACTTGAAAAGCTCAATACATTCAAGGTGGCGCTATAAGTTTTCCTAAAGTACTGAATAATTTTAAAAGACATACTTTTGGGAGGTTTGTTACATATTATTTAAATTTAAGAAAATCAATGTTTTATTAATTTATTAGTGTTAAGCTTTATATTAAAATAGGAATATATTACTTTACTTAAATATATTACAATTCTCTCGCTCGTCATCCATTAAGAGACAATAATAAACTACGAACATAAATTGCCTCTTTACTAATGAAGATACTACAATGTTTAATCAACAATATATAGTCTCTAAAGTTAATTTATTATATCAATATAATCATTAAGATGTGGCTATTGGGCTGTACATGGGCTCTCCCAATGGATCCTATTTAGCCGGGTATTCGGCATCAGACAAACATCCACTTCCATTACTTCCACAACGTCTAGTCTAATAATGTTAATTTCTTCAAAATATCATCCCGCTGAATGAATTTATTTCAATGATCATGTAATCATTTACCACTATTCTAATACATTACAAAATCAGACGTTAAGAGAAGTAGAGGAATCGTTTCAGCAATAAAACGTCTGTTCCTCCAATAGGCGCAAAATCCTTTTTTTTTATCTAAACTCAATTGTGACCCGGATAATGGCCGACCATTAAATCAACGATCTTATTGGATGTCATAAAAGCCTTTCAGTCGTAGTTTTTTCTAAATATCATTGAGCTTACATAGTTTATTTTTATTGCGTGTATCTAATTTTTTTGTGGATGTACTTATTATTGTATCAACAAGCGCTCGCTTATTGTTTGTTGTTTCTTTTTCTTTGTAAATGTTTGGTAAGTGGAGAACACATGAGAACATTCTAGGTTATAAGTTTTATGCAAAATTCAAGACGTGCAAACATTCAAAATACAGAAAACATTACTGTGTTCCGATTTGAAGGAAACTGTATGCTAGTAAATTTACTGAGGTATCGACACTTATACAATCTTAACCTATCCTCTCGACCATAATAACGTATGGCAAGTTAAGATGGTATACACTGCGTCAGATTACGCTCTTTGCCTTGAGACATAAAGTGTTAAGTCAACCAACACCACAGTAAATTCACTAGCTTACCCCTTCA
>DWLS01005355.1:0-12790 GCA_018246255.1 Pachliopta kotzebuea | reverse complement strand
AGAAGAGCTCCAAACAAAGAAGTTTTCAGGAGACTGGTGAAAGGGAACTTTTTGGAATCACAGGAGTAGTTTGTCTTTATGTTTTACTTATTTATGTACTTTCATATTTTTGTATATATATGTCTATTCCTCTTTTTGTATTTATATGTATGTATGTAATAATGACGGTATTTTTCTGGTTAAATATATCCTTCAGACTTCACTTACCACATCATCTCCCACTTCATTACTTGACTGGCAGAGAATGCCTGTTGGCATTAAGTCCGTATATTGTACCTTATTTTAAGGTGTTGCGATAAAGTTTTTAAAAAAAATAAAAACACTTAAAATCCTATCGGGTACAAAAATAATGCACCCCCTCCTAACATTTCGTTACAACCCTAAATTTAATTTAACTTTTTGCTTTTTGTACTATTATACCTTAAATTTATATATTATTTTCTTCATTAAGTAAATATTTATTAAGGATCTTTTTGTGTGATTACTGCACGGATCATACTACACGCGACCGTATCGCAGGCGGTGGCTGAAAATCACTGTTCTCCTAAGTTATGTTGTCATAAGAGAAAGACCGACAATGAACAAAGGAAACACTTACTGATAAACTGAAATATAAGTCCGTTATACTCGGATAACAGATCCATTAATCACATATAGTTTATAAACTAGTCGTAAGGAGCCATTGTATAAGATTAGTATATAAGAAGCTTGTAATAGTAAATAGTAAACAGTTCTCTCTCAGTTTTTATTAATTTCACATCATAGCTTAGGGCAGAAGTTTCAAGCATGTAGTTTTTAAAAACCCTTCCACTCGACGGCTCAAGCTAACTCCTGCACCAGGTGAAAAACACTGAGCCATGACCATTTGTACCATCGCAGCGCACATACACTGTGCACGGAATTATAATTTTTGTTTATTTATTTATTTCTTACACCTTGTGTAAAGGGCGGACTTAATGCCATAGGCATTATCTTACACTCTACCTTAGGCGAAATTTGGACTTGGGTGAAAAGAAATTTTATGCTACACCTTTGTTTTACGTTTGTTCTATTTTTTTTTTTGTTCTGTTGTGTTAAATAAACGTACTATCTATCTTATGTACTTATGTAAATTTTATTTATTTGTTAAAATTTATATTTAACAAATTTTTATAGGATTGCTTTAACATATCATATTGTTTTAAGAGATTGCTGTAGCACGCCTGTAACTGGTTTACATACCAGTAACTATTCTTATAATTGTTAATTTTAAGCTTGAATATTTTGTATGTATTGCTGTTGGATGTGTCTAAATAAATAAGATTTTTTAATAAAATAGAGCACAAAAAAAATATTTCTTTTTATTTAAAATGAGTTATTCCTGAACGAATGTTATTGGCAGCGCAGTAATGTTTATTTATTATCAAACGTCAACTTTAATGACGACAATTCGAATCAAAACAATGTATTGCTTTATAATACAACCGCCGCTTTGTTAATATTGAACGGTTGTCTAATTTAACAGTTGGATTTTATCGGCGGGTTCAGATTTTAATTAGTTTGATTTAAAATTCATTTATTAGCAGCGATATGAAGCCGTTGGTGTTCTTGTGGTGTATTGCAATTTCGCGAGCAGGAATTGTAAAGGTGCGCGAAGGGCCAGGATATGATTGTCCCTATTGCCAGCCCGAGCAAGTGCATATTTCCTTCGGATGTAAGTACTTCAATAACAAATTATAATCCATGATTGAAGCAATCATTGATTGATATGTATAAAATTACAACACATATCTTACTTTTGTCCGGTAATCAGTCATGATGATTCAGAACGTTGTAAAAAAAAGCGATATGTTTATACATTTTTATTGGTCTACAACTAGACAAATAAACAAGATTCATTGCATATGTAAACATTTTGTATTTACTGGAGTTGTAATTAATTATTGCAAAGTTTATTGCAGATATTAATAAAGCTTTTATACTGTGCTTAATTAAAAATATTAAATAAACAAAGCATTAGATAATGGATTATCTGTTCAGCTAAAGCAGTATATAAGGGGAGTACCCCATACCCCAAAATCATTAGATTTTCCATACATTCCATATTAGCATGCAGACTGATTAGAAAATCACGTCACTTTCATTCCACTCACTTTAAAAATTTATTTAAATCAGTGTTAACACAATGACGACTGTATTAAATGTTATCGCTCAGCTTTGATAATAATAGTGCTAACATACTCTAAATGGGTCAACAAACAATTTGACCTTTGTATTTTATCAATTAGTTAAATGAATATATTTACTTCATCATACAAGGCTAGAAATTAGCATTGATTTATGTTTTGCGTTATTAATTACAATTTATTTTGAATTACTTGAAATGCACCAAAATTTTAATAACTTACAATGATTACATATATGATACTGCTTATCATTAGATAAATTCCACCAATACAGTAATAACCATTGAATTGCCTGCGGAGCAAACACTTGATTATATCTGTATGACCATCATCAGCCGATAGACCTATTCTGTTGCACATATAAAAATAGTGAAATAATGTGATTTTACTTCTTTTTTGTTTCTAGACTTTATACTATAAATTGTTGATTTATTTTAGTTCTTATAATAGTTTCACTGTCTACTCTTACCACCAGGATGCCAAGAGAGTTTTTCTTTAGAATGTAGTGGAAGATTTACCTACAAAATAATATGTACTAGAAAAATATCTTACTAGAGTAAGACCAGACACAGACAGACAGCTGCTTGTCAGACCTCCAACTAGGTGGATAGACGACATAAAGAGAGTCGCTGGGAGCCATAGGATCTAAACAGCACAAGATTGTATTGTGTGGAGTACTTTACAAGAGATATATATCCAGCTGTGGTTTTACATCAGTTGAAATGATAATGATGATATATTTATTTATACTTTTTTTCACAAATAAAATATACTACATATTTGTATAAGAGAGATATAGTAAATAAAAAGGTGGACATAATGCCACAAGGCATTCTTTGAGCCAACTTGAGGATGTGCGACAAAAAAATTAATACTATAGTTAATAGACATATATTTATATATAAAGTAAAGAAAAAAATACATATGCTTGTGTAATTGGTTGATTAAAAATAATACAGTTTACAGCTTGAGTTTCCTTTTGTGTACTCACATTTGCGGTAACATGCCGGTTGTAATAACCTTGTGATGCATCCACATGCCGTTCTAATATACAAGTGTCTATTGTCTATTAAAATATTATTTTTACATAAAAAAAAACGAAAATTAGCAACATACAGGAACAGATGTTAGAAATTGATAAACACTTAGAAAAAAGGATCAATCAAATTTGTCACCCTCTGTTATGTATCGAGAAACAAAAAAGATAAGATGATTTTATACTTGTCAAAAGTAATAAATATATAACCATCAGTCCCAGGCGTGGGCAAATGAAACGATAAACATTTAATGGAACTTTATTATAACGTTCAACTTTTAACAAGTCAACAGAATCATAGTTCTCGAAGAATTTGCTAGAGAAAAGCAAGTCTTTTTTTATTCTCTCTTGTTAGGTTACTTTTGGTGTTGGAGAGGGGTAAGACTCTCTTGGGATGTGCTTAGCAGCACTGCAGGGGAGAAACGGTGAGTTCCGTAGGAAATAACGGAGCCTTCCCCAATGCACTGAGGATGACCACAGAGGGGGTTTCAGTGGGTATAAATCTCCCATAACCCCGATTTCCCCCCAGAAGCAGGGTATCTTTTGAAAGTTTTACCCGCGACAAAAAAATAGGGTCACTTGCCAAAGCCAGTTTAACACCACTCTTCTCCTCCTCTCTTCCTTTTTCTACCGACAAATAGTATTGTGCAAACATTACTGTGCTCCGGTTTGAAGGGTGCTGTATTCTAGTGGAAATACTGGGGTAAAAAGACTTAATACCTTAGGTCTCAATGCGACGAGCGCAATATGATGCTGTGTATACCATCTTAATCAGCGCCATTTTGTTAATAATAGGCGAATAAAAAAAATTGGTTAATTTTTCATCGTGAGTTATACATCTGGTACTTTCTCCTTCAAGAAATCGTCCAGTCACAGTGTGATAAATAATATTCGTAATATTGGGTTGTTCGGAAAGTAATCTGTTTGTTTTGTGGAAATGAAAGACAGTTTTCGTATAATAAACAAATACTTTATAAAATTATAAATTGGTCGTTCTGGTCCAACGCTTTTTGCCATCTTTCTGGTAGTAGCATAATTCCACGCTCATAAAATTTTTGGTTTTTGCTAGCAAAAAACTGATCGTGGTGGTTTTCGACCTTCGCATTTGATGTGAAGGTTTTATTGTCTATAAAATTTTGGAGTGATTGGAACAAATAATAATCCGATGGTGTCAGGTCTGGAGAATATGGTGGGTGTGGCATTGTATCCCATTTAAGCTGTAAAAGCTTTTGGCGGGTGACCAAACTTCGTCATGGAGAAACGTTACACTTTTCCTGTTGATTAGTTCTGGCATTTCCTGTTGAAGTGCATAATTCAGTTTGTTCAGCTGTAGACTGTAGACTTTCGAATTAATTGTTGTGTTATCCGATAAAAGCTCAAAGAAACGATTCTTTGAAAATTCTTCTGAACAGACAGCATCACCTTTTTTTGGTGAATATCGGCTTTGAAATGGTTTGAGTCCGTTCATCTTTTTTGATCTATGCGTTTGACGTTGTTGTACATAACCCTTCCTCGTCCCCAGTGATGATGCTCTTCGAAAACGGATTATTTTCGTGACGTTAGAGAAGCGAATCATAGACTACAATGTGGCGACACAGAATTCTCTCTGTAAGAAGATAGGCAACCCATACATCGAGCTCCGAGGATAATCTCAAGCCTTTCAAGCGGTTATAAACTGTTGAATTTGATAAATTTAACCTCAATCCGATCACAGGTGTTGTTGTTCAACTAATGCCTTTATCGCGCTTTATCTACTTTTTATTTTTTTTACGTAGGTACCGATTAATGCTTGACCACGATCCCACCTGGTGTTAAGTGAAGATGTGGTCTATGTTGGTAAAGCGCATTAACCTAACATATGCATATTCACTCTTTTTTTGAAAGCGTCCACATCGTAATTTAACTAGAACACTAACGCCGGCAAGTTGTTCCATTCCTTAGCTGTTCTTATTAAGAACCAGGAGTCAAACCTCTTAGTGCCTCTACTTCACCTGGCCTTCCCGAACGTGGTGCATCTTCGACATCAAAATTGCTAGATAGAAATTTAGTGAACCAGTTCTGTCACTGGCGTTCTTTCAACACACCTTCTCCATACACATCGGCCAATTTCTTTCTGTCTTGAAAAGCATTTTTCCCTTTTAATAGTAAAACAGTAAGATATGTCGATAATACTGCTTATCGTTCTCCATATTTGACAGGGCACCAATCAAAACCTACTGCGTAGAATTAATTGCAATTTGTCACAAACAAGCCATGCTATATGAGCTCTCAAAGCATAAAAATTATACGGCCTAAGTGTGAAGTTGGGTGCAAAAAAAACAATTAAATCCTCTGTTGGGAAAAAACTAAATTATTTTCCGTACAAACCAATAATTACAACGTGACGCTAGTTATGACTATTTGTATAATTATAATGAAGGGTTGTATTATATATCACGTCACTATGACAACATACAACGGAAGTTATTAAAAATACATTTACTGATACATATCATAGTTTATAAATTTAATTTTAAAGGAAGTGCACTCTTGTTGCAAAATTACCGCAACCTAAAGTCATCATCGTTTAACCTGTACTAGATGACTATTACTGTGGGTGTCTATACATAATTGTCTACTTCAGGAGTTGCTTCTCGCTGCTGACCCTTAAATGAAATGCGCGGGTTTCGCTCGAGATAGGATCCGTGTAGTGGAAGTACATCAACAGGTGCCGGCTCATACTCCCTGATAACCTTGCACTTCCATCATAATGAGGCACCTAATCTGGACAGGCGATAAATGCCGGCGCTTGACAAATTGATTTACTGCAATTACTATTTTCAATTACCCACACATTTGTCATAGCAATCCGGCGGAAGAATGTGTGATGAATGATTAAAGCAATAAGCTATTACAATTGATTAATCATGAATTGTGTCCGACTCCCAGTTCTCCGTTGACCAGGGAACAGGCTTCGTGACACTTCATCATTTGATGTTGCATCGGTTAACATCTAACCTCATATGATTTACGATCGATCGTCACATTTTCTACATAAAGCCAGTTTGGCAAATGAGTAATATTAAAATTATAATCAAACGACGTCTACGAAGCAAGAATTATACAAATAAGTTCTGTGAGTATAAAGGTAGCGGTGACGTTACAATATGTAAGGTGTGGATTCGCGTTGCACAATCCAAAAAGGCTAAAGATCAATTCCTACTAACCATACTCTTCTGGCGAAGGTGAAGCTCGCAAGCAATGACAGATTTGCCCTAAGGTCCAGACGGCTCGGGCCTAGGGCGGCCAGATATTAGGTGTGGCCAATCATAAAGAAGTTAATTCGTTATTTATATTATTCGTTTATATGATGGGTGTTGAGAAAGGGGTGGCTGGTTTTGCTACGTGGCCTGAGGGTTAGGGCAGTCAAGACTGCAAATCCGCCCCTTATCGCAAGGACACTAATGTTTCGACGGCAACGACATTGCTAATCCCTACAGGGCTAGAGTGGTGACTAAAGAGCCGAACTTCCTCCTAGTGTGAGAAGGCTCCTGGCAGGAGCGTTAAATGAGCTTCATGTCTGAATTTCGCATGTTACAGCAGATTCGTTTATTTAAAAAAAACTAAGAACAATTTTTTATAAGTAATTCTTTTCAACGAACAAAGAACATCTTAATTATTTGAACGGTACTAAATCACAGTAACAGACTTTATGTGCTCGCTTGCAAGGAAAATCTTCTTTATAGCGTTTAATATATGTTCCGTCACCTCAGCAAAAACCAATGACATCATGGTGACATGGTCGACTTTCAACGACACGAGTGAGAGCCGCGTGCAATATGGAGTTGGCAAGATGGACCAGGAGGCCCAGGGCAGCAGCACACTGTTCACCGACGGCGGTAACGAGAAGCGGCAGCAGTACATACATCGGGTGCTGCTTAAAGATCTGAAGCACAACACGCAATACGGCAAGTCAGCGACTAACATATACAGTATTTGGTGATAATTATGGTATTCCGCATGCATCTATTGATTTTTGATAAAAAAAATATCTCTGAGATTTGTGTTTTTCACCTGAATGATCCATTATGAATTACATGAAAGTTGCCAAAAGTCGTGACCAAGGACGAGTATGGGAAAGTCTTACCTGGCAAATGGCAGCGCTAACTTCCAACATTTAGTATCTGTCCTTAGAATGCATTCATTACGATTGCAGTATACCACGTGGGCTCAGATTACGGATGGTCCGAAGAGTTCTGGTTCAAGACCCCGCCCGCAGGAGACGACTGGGTTGTGCGCGTCGCTATGTTCGGAGACATGGGCAACAAGAACGCGCACGTGAGTTACTACTGACTTTTAAACGACCAGATACTAGTAGCAAGTCTCTATTGCTATAGAATGTTTCGGCAGGTACCACCGTACCATAGATCGGAACTTGCCTTTAAATTACAGACGTATTAGAACAGGAATACCGATTAAGGAAGCTTTTAATATTTTTGCATTTCCACAAAATTTTGTGTTCCTTTCCTCAATAGCAGAGATTCTACAGAATCAATTGCGATATCAAATATAAGGGAAACATTACACGAAAGCTTTGCGGTATATTATTAAATGTATTGATTTTTTAATCAAAATTTTGGCAAACATTTTTATCGTATACATTCTTTGTGAGGTATGATTTTATATCCCTCGCTGCGAGATATTTTGCGTTTTTGGGTTCGATTGCTAACATTTTGCCTCTAGTCCCTGTCGTACCTGCAAGACGAGGCGCAGCGCGGCCACTTCGACCTGATCATCCACGTGGGAGACTTCGCGTACGACATGCACGACGACGGAGCGCGCGTCGGCGACCAGTTCATGCGGCAGCTGCAGCCGCTGGCTGCGCTCGTGCCTTACATGACCTGCCCCGGGAACCACGAGGAGGCCTAGTTAGTTTCTTTTAACATTCTTTAATAGCTCAATCAGCAGGAGACTAATCTTGGCTACCATTTAACAATAGGAAATAAAACTACGTATTATAACGTGGCGATATTATCAGTAATTTCAGCAACTACCGCGCCCGATTCTCGATGCCGGGCGAGCACGAGAGCCTGTTCTACAGCTACGACGTGGGCCCGGTGCACTTCGTCTCCATCACCACGGAGCCCTACTACTTCCTAAAGTACGGGCTCAAGGTGCTCGAGAACCAGTTTAGGTGGCTGCACCGTGACCTCAGCGAGGCGAACAAGGAGGAGATCAGGTTAGCTCGAGACAAGGGAACAGTTTGAAATGGAAAGGTTATATATATTAACTCTACTTATTCCTATCTATTTCTATTTATGTATTTCTCGATTTTAGTAATTTATCAAAGGTTTTCATTTTCCTTCTATTTATTTATTAATAAATATTCTTTGTTAATATATTATGTAATATTTCCGAATCTCTTACCTTTATTTCTAATTATATTCCCTTCTATTGTATTGTATACATCTACCTGCTCTATATTTTAAACTATCTTACTTTCTTCACAGGTCTGCTGGAAGAAAACTCTTTTAGGGTTAAGCTCATCTTTTGTACTTTCATCGATGTATTTATGTGTATTTTTCTGTTTTCTTTTTTTGTGTGTACAATAAATAAAAAAAGGTTACATGTTTTTATGAGATGATGTTGGTTATTAGATCCAACCATTTAGAGATATTCATATTTTGACATCAGCACAGCAGACCACAACAGCATTGTAAATAGTCTGCATCTATAGACTATTTCCGTCGTTATAGTCTATACATCCGTGTAGATGTATGGATTATGGTTATAATATTATATCATATATAAGTTTGCGCTTTGACAATGATGTGAACCCTCACAAACGTCCGTTGCAGGGCGCGGCGACCCTGGATCGTGTTGTACGGACACCGGCCGATGTACTGCAGCAACTCGGATGACATTGACTGCAGCTACGAGTACACGCGCAAAGGACTGCCGTTTTTGGGCTCCTACAGTAAGTTTCAAACTCTGCGCTGATGGTAACTTAACTACTAGTAAGTAATTAGCTATCAAGTCAGCTCACTACTTCAGGTGTTTTACTTTTAGTAAGATTCTTATCCTGGAGACAGTCACTTTGTCTATAGTATCATTCTCCTACAGTAAAGTGCAATATATCGTTACTGCCACTTTGTCGTTGTGGGCAACTCTTTAGAGACCATCCAGAGATGCTGCATCACCAACTAGGTGTTCCAGTGATTCCGACTTTAAAGCTCCATGTTGCCAGGTCTAGAGCCGTTGCTGAAGCAGTACGGCGTGGACTTAGTTGTGTGGGCGCACGAGCATTCATACGAGCGCCTGTGGCCGGTGTACGACGAGCGGGTCTACAACGGCTCGCACGACCAGCCCTACACCAACCCAGGGTGAGACGATAGGCTCCGCCATAAAATACAGTACCTACACAACCTTGAAGGGTTCATGCAAGGGGGTGGTATTGAAACTATATCAAATTTATTTAAAAAAAACTGTCGCAACATCTTAAAAAAGGGTACAATATGCGGACTTAATGCCAAGAGATGTTCAAAATAGAATAAATGCGGGATGGATAAATGTGGCCTCTAATGGTAAAAAAGTTCCCCAACTGTGGGCTAGGCATTTCGGAGCGCCTTATCTTTCTAAGAACACCGTCGCTGCGGAGAGATGGGAATGTGGTATTATCGGTTCAATTTTCATCTATAATACGTTTGTTTTGAAAATTAATTCTGATATTTTTTTTTATTAATAATTCTTCTGTTTATTTCCGTGCTTTTGATTAACACTTCCGACTAATACCGTTACTTTAGCGCGGCCGCTCGATTTGTGACTTGCAAAAACACTCACGAATTATTACAAGGTAAATACTGTTTCGAAATTTACGTCGCTTCTAAATTTGCTTTGTACTAACCGTTGAATTTTTGTTTTATATCTATTTATACTTTTCCACATTGTATTATCAGCGTAAACAACAGGATTAAGAAAAACTGGTGCGGTCTTAACCTTTATTGCAATGCTTAAAGAGATGCGCCTGTGTTATGAACATGTGTTTGTAATTATCTAGTTTCTTTAAAAGTAATGCAAATCACGATCAGAGCCGATGGCTGCTGTACAGTTGACGAGCTCTTAGGATTGCCTTTAAAGTTTTAATGTGATGGTGGTGGGGTGTGGGGGATTGTGCGCAGCGCACCGGTGCATCTGGTCACGGGCTCCGCGGGCTGCCAGGAGCGCATCGACCCCTTCGTGTGTGAGTACAAATGAATCTTCTATTCCTCTCCACGTTACACAGCCTAATATTAGAAAGACCAGAAGTCCAGAATTCTACGAGACAAAGTTTTTTAATTTTCAAGAAAAAACTTAAAATAATTGAGGCTGGTGCTTCACTTCAAGCTTCTCTTTTGAGGGTAGATACAAATATATACATGTTTGTTTCCACTGATGGTACGAATAGGGTTGTAATGCTGGTGACCGCCAAAGTATCACCGCAGCTCCTATTTCTGCTGACCTGTTCCTATTACTGTGTCCAGATCTGAAGGGTGTTGTAAGCTAATGGAATTACTGAAGTAACCAGACTAAACATCCTCTGTATCAAGGCGACGTTTCCTCAAATAATAAAGGATTTGTACCCTGATGGGAATGTAGGATATATTTAAAAAAATCTTAGACCATAATCGTCATTATGTTGCTGGTGCTTGGTGGAGAGCAGCCCAACCGCCGGCCTGGTCCGCCTTCAGGTCCACCGACTACGGCTACACCAGACTCAAGGCTTTTAACAAGACGCATCTGTACATCGAGCAGGTCACTATAACACCGAGCGTATAAAATTTCTTTATCTAATCGCTAAAGCTGCAGCTGGTGATTGAGGCTCTACTTCCCGCTGCTCGAGGAGTACCGGATCTGCTGTTACATCCTCTCCACTTTTACATATTACATTCAAGTTTCACTTGGAATTAATTATGATGTGGAAATTAAAACTGATTTATATGTAATCATGATTGAAGAGAGAGAAGGGTAGGTAGAAAAAAAAAGATCTATTAAATAGTATGCGAAGAAAATACTAAATTCTCTTTTGAAAAAAGCTGTATATACAAACTTAACAGAAGGTTTTCTGTGTATATTATAAGTAATGATAATTATTAATTAGAATGGAAAACATCGCATGATTGGAACTTTGGTGCTGTTGATAGCTGATGTTTACAGCATCGCGAGCGCTTTGCATTTAGTATGATTGCTTTTCTTTCTACTCGCATGTTTGGATTGCTTTCTATGTATTATTGAATACCTGGTCTCTAAGTTGACAGTAAATTAATTCCGCAGGTGGACGTGGACCTCAAGGGCGAGGTGATCGATTCGTTCTGGCTGGTGAAGCATCGCCACCAGCCCTTCAACCACTTGTAGCGCGATTGAGGGTAGTCTTAGATTGAGGACAGTTGTAACGGCGTGTAATTGATAACTACCATCAATTCACGTATAGTTACGCCGTAGTGTTGTCGCAATGAATGTATGAATGTTGTAATGCACCGCTGGGAATGAATGATTTTGTGTTACGACCTTAAGGTCCGAGAGAACTCCAAAATATATTTTCAACTAACCATAAAACCATGGCTATACTCAAGTCACTGTAGTTTGTCATAATAATGACAGACATGGGCCTCAAGTGCATGTGGAGGAGTCCGCGAATTCGGATGACGGCTATGTACATATCTATATTTAAAATTAAATAAATACTATGATACAATTGTGCTAATAGTTGCTCATGGTGCTAATGATTGAGGTCCATTAAATACATATTTAATTTAAAAATACGTTGACTTTATAGACGCTTCACAAACACAGGATTAATCTAATCCCTGTTTAATAAATATTCCGTAGCATATCAAACTTTGGGATTGGGACACAAAATTACCAAAAAAAAATTGATTCACGACGGTACTAAGTAAAATATAAACACTGCTCAAATAACTTAGTTCCGATGTTTACGTCATGTACAAATGTATTTGTGAATCTTATTGTTTGTAAATGTTTGTCGATTGTATTTACTCGTGTTAACGGGGAATAAATATATTTTTTTAAAGTTTTACGATTTTTATTTTAAATGTTAATTTGGTTAGTTTTGGAAATTTGCATTAGCAATTTTAATTATCATCGTAACAACGATTTCTAGCTTTGTAATTTTAATAGTATAATAAACTATTCTTTATCACATTATATGATAAAGATCCGCAAAAAATGGCTAGTTTAACCTTAATAATGTTTCATCCAAAGAGGTTCTACGTAAAACAATTATATATTATGTGACCTTTTCGGTTCGGGTTCAAAGAAGCAAATAAGTAGAGGGTAAGGAAAATCGCCTAGGTATTGAGTTGCAGAAACATTCAAATTAAAGTAGAAGCAGTTAACGATTAATACTAATAAATAATTAGGTTAATTGTAATTAATTTCGATTATGAAATACTTATTGTTTCTCAAGAAAGAAATCAGTTGAAGCCTTTTGTACGTATGTAGGCACGAAAACACTAACTCTAGCACAAAACACTTTAAACACTTCACGTACACTTTGACAGGACTGTTGTACTACAATAATCATCCTCACTAAGTACTCTAAACGAAAAATCTC
>DWLS01005354.1:0-12792 GCA_018246255.1 Pachliopta kotzebuea | reverse complement strand
TATATATATAAATATATATATATATATTTAGTAGTATTTCTCTCAACAAAATAACTTTCTATTCACTTTAGACATTGCCACTATAATCTTAACATATACTAGTTGCCTTAAAGACGCTAAAAACCGGTCTCCAGTGCTTTGTTCCGAATAAATATTAAATGCCTATTAATAGAAAAATAAAAAAACGACTTCGGTTTAACAGATAATGAATAGTATTTAACCTGTTTAACCGGCCTTCAAAATCTTTTAGATTTTTTATATATACACACTAAACTTACAATTAAGTACAAGTTCATGAAACAGTATACTCTTTTTTTGGCTAGCAGTTAACAGCTCAATCAACAGTTGTATGGATTCGAATGTCAAAGGTGTATGACCTTCGACATTTGGCTTACTGTGATTACTGAGCCAGTAAATGCCTAATCCAATCTCGTATTGACCTTTTCCATCGCAAGGGTAAATTTTTGAAAAGATTTCCTGCTTCTGGGGTGAAAACAGGCTTATGTGGGATTTATACCCACTAAAACCCTCTCCAGGGCATTCAAGGCCAAGGGATCTCCTACGGAACGTATCGGTGCCTCCCTTCACTGCTCTTAAACACATACCAGGAAGAGCCGTAACCCTCAGCACCCAGTGTGCTACTACAAATACGAGATCACTTTGTACTTCCCGTCCGCCCCAGGCCCACTTAACGGACAAAGAAAGCCCCAGCTTCAAAGCCGGCGAACCCGAAAGCTCATATTGACCTAGTTAACTGTTACAATAATTTATTCCATAAAAGAAGAATAGTTACGTATACAATAATTTTCATAAAAATGTTGATATAACCGACAATAAAAAAGAGGATTTTATTTCAAAGCACTTTTTAAATTTATCGAGATAGTATTAACTGTTACTTTATAATAGGTTTTTTTTGACAATATTGATAATTTCTGGTTTTCTTTTATTCGACGAAGCGACGAGAATAGCGAGGGGTTCTTCTTTCTCCTGCCCTGGTCTCACTTTATGTAGGGTCGGCACAACATGTTCTCCTCTTCCAGTCTCGCCTATCAGCCGTCATCTCATCGGTTACCCCTTTCTTACTCATGTCATCCATCACGCAATCCCATCCATCTTTTCTTAGCTCGACCCACACATCCCTCCACAATCATATCTAACATTCTTCTTGATATATGACATTCATCCCTTCGCATAATATGGGTTCACCTGATTTTAATGATATGCCCTTGTCGATAAAAGGTGGCGCTGGTTAAAATAGAATACACAGCAGCAAGTTACGCTTGTGCCCTGAGACCAGATCGTAAGTCTCGTTACCCCTGTAATTTCAGTAGCGTACAGCACCCATAAAACCTCAACGCAGTTATATCACAATATCGTTTACTGGCAGAAATAAAAGTAAAGTAGACTTGAAGAATCAGAAAGCGCTGATATAAATATATAGAGTGTATGTTGTACACCAATACCTTGCTTTGCGTCGGGGTTACGTTTCAAAATAACACAACGCAAATTGAAACGACGCAAAGCGAAAAAAGATTTTTTATAGCAAACCATTTAATGATCGAAGATAGGTTCCAGGCTTACGAAAATACTACCTTTTAATAATAAAATTGGACAAAATAAATTTTTCAAACAAAAACGTATTAATTTAAACTAATAAACTACATATTCATTTAATTTATAAAAGTTAAAATTAAAACCAATTACTGTCTAATGAGTAAATAGTGGCTGTTGTCTTAGGTCGGTTTTCTTTGACCACACGACTACGTTAAAAAATAACGTTTTAAAAATTTTATTACTAACCAATTTTAGTATGCCCACAAAAATTTTGTAAAGTGTTCAAAAAGTCAGCCTGTATATTTAAATTTATTATTCTCTTTAGAAAAAAGCACAACACACATTACATCACACTTGGTAATAAAATTGAACTCTAAAATAAGCAAAACAAAGTAAAAATGAAATTGTATTAAATATGCGTTGAATTTTAGTTACAAATCCCCAAATTTTGATGGCATGACGCAATTAAAAATAAAGGTGTTGCCATATTTTAGGAAAAAATATTAAAAACTCGACAAAACATCACAACTTCAAAAATCTAACGACGCAGAGTGAAAATTTGTAAAAATTAAGCGGCGACGCAACTTCGAAAAAAACGCAAAGCGAGGTATTGATGTATTTCATTATTTTTAGTTGTAGTTCTAGGGCTGTAAGAGAACAACATCTCATGGGACCCAAGGCAAACTCACTTGCCCGCGGAGAACCCTATTGATCAACAAACGAGGCTTTAGCTTCCCACCAACCCGCATTGGACGAGACGGAGGATTGATAGAGACGGTCAATATCCCTTCACTATTGCGGGAGATCTATGTCTAGCAGTGAACGTCCGTCGGCTGATATTTTAGCTATTTAATAATGCGAAATTAAACTATATATTACTTTGAGGAGTCCATAATTGAGTACGCCCACTTGTATTCTTGGTACTCCATGTTAGCTCCGACCTGCGCCATCTTACCGTATCACCCGGTGACCGAACTGTAGAGATGTTGACGGTTAAGGCAGGCGGGGCCTGGAGCACTCTGAAACAAATGGAAACACATAGTTGTATATTCTATTAATGGTTTACCTTTCTTTACAATTTAGATTAAATGCCGTGGAATAGTTGCACTGGAATGCATGAAGGACGAGACGAGCGAGTCGTTCTGTTGATGGTAAATGAAATATCACACAACTGTGCTCCACACGTTGTGGTATGTGGTCACAAATAAATGGGTAATCTTTCTGTTTTACTATTGAAAATTTATTACTCAGAATCGTTGTTTGGGTAGATCAAAATCTCGTTTATCACAGAGATATATTAAACAGATATTTCTATTTAGCATCATAATGGTTTAACCAAAAGTTTTATTTTACTGGTAGTAGGTCTTTGTTGCCGGATACCGTCTAAGTAGATACCACTGCAGCTCCTTTTGCGGCAGACCAACTGTATTATGCAAACATTATTATATTCCAGTTTGAAAGGCTCCGCAAGCAAGTGAAATTATTACTGGGGTAAGAAGACTTAACGCCTTATGTCTCAAGGCGACGATCGCAATCTAGCGGTATGTATATCATCTAAATCAGCACCGCGTTGTCATGGTCAAGTGTATCACTTACCATCAGGTAGACGCCTTCTTCGACTCGACGCACGGTCCAATAGAGAAAGTTTGAACGGTATCACACGAAAATATAATTTACACATTTAAGTTATGATTATCGGCCAATGACGGTAATTTATTAAAACATATTCACGAAAACAATGTTTCAAGGCGTTAATGTCTCGAACAACATTGTCATCTACAGACATATTTCTAAGAATGTTAAAATTGATAATATAGTGCGAACAAAGACATGAGTAGTGAATTTTTTTTTATTTGTCGTGGCTACACGAGAAAGGCTTTTACCTGATAGTAAGTGATACGCTTAGTCTATAATAATGAGGGGCTCGTTACAAGACACTGTTAATTTTCCATCACATCAGAAGTTTAAAACTATGTCATCAAGACTATAACGAAAGCAATAACTTACTATAACTATAACATTTATGATCAAAAACATTTTTTTAATAGACGAGGCGACGAGAGGAGCAAGTACTTCAACTGATGGTAAGTGATGCTTGCCCATGACAACATGGCATTGGTTAAGATAGTATACACAGCATCACATTGCGCTCGTCGTCTTGAGAGATAAGATGTTAAGTCTCATCAACCTCGTAATTTCACAGGAATACAGCACCCTTCAAACCGGGACACAGTAATGTTTCTACAGTACTGTTTATTAGCGATCGTAGGAGCTGCGCTGGTACCTACCTAGAGTCTCCAACACAGAGATATGATATACATATATACCAGTAAATTTCTTAACATAATTGTAAATACTTTTTATACGTACATTATAACATTAAGTACAAGTTAATAAGAGGTATACCGATCGACACACGTTAAATAGCGAATCACACGGAACTTTACGACAACATACCAATTCTAACTCATAACAAACGAACGGATGGGGAATATATGACATAATATTTGTACAATCGTGTGAGAAACTGATATTATAATTTAACACTCCTCTAGTTATTTTGTTATCATAAGAATGAAAGCATATTGGTCGAGCAGTTTACGTTATAAACGACCAACAGAAGCCCGTCGTTGACCTGATGATAAGTTGTATACTCTGCCTAATCAAGTATGTAACTTGACTCTAGGTATAAATAACGCAATCTCGCATATCACTTCAAGACATAAAATCATACAAGTCATTAGTGTAAATTAATTATCATAGTTGATAGTAAAATTGCATTAGTATTCAATGATGTAAATAATTGGATTAAAAAGCACTGAACAATAATATCAGTGCAATGAAAAAAATAATCATTAACGAAACTAAATTACAAAAGATAAAATAATGTAAAATATGTGATAGTGAGTAACATAATAAAAACTTAAAAAATTAGGAGCAATAACAAAATTATTTTGATTTTTTATAGAATATGAGAAAAAGCAAAATATGCAACATACTATACTATAAGTATTAAAACATAACTACTCAGAAATGAATCTAACTATAAACAAAATGACCTAATCTCAGCAGATACTTAAGTGTTACAATAATGAGCTGAATGAAGCTCAAGTGAACTTTAATCCACTTGAAATTTCTGCGCTTAGAGACACCTATTAATAAAGATCCAATGTCATATAATGTAAGCTATAGGGTTTCTGATTGTTGTTAGAGATTTAATGTGAATCTAGGTCTATTTTGTTTTAATTATCAAGTGTGATGCATTTACTCAATAATTAACAACATTAGAAAAAAAAATTATACTGTAATATCAAGATTTTTTTATACCATATCACATAATCAACATTGAGAGCTCTTCAAAAAGAGCTCTCGGTTATAGAAGTTGCAAAATCGATATAAGAAACATTATGAATGTTACTTATATGGATTTCACAACTTCTATGTTATTTTTATATAATTATTAGTAATATTTTTTGTATCTCATTCACAGTGTTTTATTTTTAGATAATAAATATTATCAGCATTTGTTAAATTTGTCTAATTAGGTTTTCATTTGGGTGAAATCTTAAAATAGTATTTAACGATCATGAACTCCTCATGATCGTTAAATACTATTTTAAATAGGAAAACTTTGTAAAACATCAAACTGTATAAGGTGCGTGATTCTGTGTTACTATTAAATATAGGTTTAATACTACTAAATATAGGTTTTTTAATCATGTCACATATATGAAAAATATTATTATTACGCACAAAAATCCCCAAAGAGAATGTTAACTTTGTAAAAAGAATGCAATAGTTGACTAAACAAAATATTTAATTTCAATTCTTTGCATTTAAACATTGCAAAAATAAACTTAAGCTACACAAAGGAATAAACCAACAAAATAATTCATTATGATTTCAAGAAATCATTCTAACTTATGAGATAAATGGTACAAGGGTCACGTTATATCAAAATTATAACTTGTGTATAGTGAATAACAGTGAGCTAAATTTCTTGTTACAAGCATTAATATCATTTGAACATTTTCAGGGAATTATTAATTTTTTATTTAAAGTATAAAAGTAAATATAAGTAAAGCAGTTTCAAACATTTATTCTAATTTTATTAAGAATAAAAATATCTAAAATTAGATATGACAATCTTATCAGGAAAATATCAAAACCAATTAATATTGTATGAATAATAAAATATTACAGAGAATCTAGTAGGGAATAATAAAATAAGTGAATCATTTGAAATTAATAAAACTTCAACAACTACCAATGGACAGATATGCTTTGAAGATGCATAATATAGCTGCACACAATCTCTATATCCAAGTAAACCTCACTTCTGTACAGTTATTATCAATAAATCAAATAACAAAGGTTTTTGCAACAATGTACCAAAAACAGTATTTATGTGTAATAAAGATGAGATTGCAATAATAATACTTATTTTATTTAGTTTAAAAAATATGTTTTAAAAGTCAGTCTGGATAAGTTAAATTAATAAAAAAACACCACAAACAAGACCAAATTAATTATATATTTTTTAATACAGTAAATAAAAATTAATGCAGAATTATTAAAAATTCTTGAACTGAAAATTGAAAAAATTACATTTCTAAAGAATAAATAAAAAAGTGGACTACGTTACTACAATTTTATAAGACACGGTGGAATAATTTTTGTTAGTTAATAATATATAAAATAAACTTTATAATTTCTCTTAAGCGGTAAATTGCTGACAGAGTTAAAAGATCAGGTCGCAACAATGAAAATAACACATTCAAAATAAGTAGAGCACGAAAATATCGTACAAATTGAAGTGAAAGGGTATCAGAAATGAACATTCAATGTGTTGTGGTATAAGATATTTTAATTAATAAAAACTATTTGCATTTTACTTGTAACATTTTTATTTACAAAGAAATGTTTTAAGTTTTTAAAAGGAAATTGTAATGGAAAGTGTCTATAATTAACGAAGCTCCAAACAATAATAATAAGCTTACCAAATCCGAGTACTACTCCAAATTGTCGGCGATCCTCAGCCTCTTAACGCCATATTTGGTTCTGAAGAAATAAAGATCAATTCCCTTACATCAGAAAATTAATTTTTCTAAAATTATTTATTATAATAAAAGACACGGTTTGATACTGGACGATCGACTCGACAGCCATAACACACCATAGACAATGATCTATCCCTGTAAATAAAATTATTGAATTTCCAAGCATAGAGAATTTTTGTAAAATCTATTGAATAATAAGGTAAACAAAACTTATCTGAAGTATATAGTAAAATGAATAACAATACTAATGGACTATAATAAACAATGTTTGTTTATTCTAATCCAATGATTCTATTTCGATGACATTCCATATTTGCAATACTTTTTTTAACAATATATCTGTTCTTGTTTGGGGCATATGTTGATAAGTATTTTTTGTTATTTTATTTCTAATAGCTTTATCGTTTATTAGTTTTGTAGTGCCCATTAAAGTAATTATAAAGGACACAATAACGTGTTAAACAAAGTTTAAAAGGAAAAGGTCATAGTTTTTTCGCTATGTTGAATAGTTAATAAATATTTAATGTATTAATATGAAGTTTGTTTTTCTATTTCTGGTATTTATCTAAAATATGTCATTACGTAAAAAGAAACCTCATTTTTAACCTATTCTAATTCTTGACAGTTGACATTTGTCAACTAAAACTATAGGTCTTTAAGTATTTTTTAGTGCTGTAAAGAAAAGAAAAATGAAATTATCACTTGTGTTATTCAGACGAAATCGATTACCTAATGGTCACATTTTTAGAGGGAAAGATCGCTTAGTCAAAAAAGTGGAACCCTTTCACTTACGTCGTTTACAACAAAGTTTTGCTATTGAAGAGCAAAATATGTTTTATTTAAGATTTCCTTATTTGTCAGAGGTATAATGTTTACTTTACTATATTTCTAATATTTAAATATACTAAATAAAAGTCTAAAAATAGTTTATTCTCTTTTATTTTTAGTGCACATTATGGTAAAATTTATTCGGAAAATTGTGGAATATACTTATTACTTGTAGATGCATAAGCCGATATTATTACTAGATCAAAAGCTACAAATGTAATAATAACTTTAATCAAAGTGTAAAATTGAATTGTAAATTGTTTTTAGGCTGAAAGCTCGGGCCATGCTAGAGCTTTAGAGAAGAGTGAAAAAAGAATGTCAAAACTTCGAGAGCAAAAGCAAAAACAGTTTAAAGAAGATGTAACTTTGCTTGAGCGTTTTAATCATCTTCGTGTTAAAGAGAGTTGGGATTAAATATAGAGGGGGTCTTTAATTCATAATATTTAGTGTATTTAGTAATATCATGATTTATAAATAAACAATTTATACATAAAATCTCTTGATATATTATTGTAATAGAGGGATTATCTAATTTATATAATAAGTATTATTAGTTAGATGGAGAGTTTTAGCTGTTACAAGAGGATGGTGGTAAAAATGTTCTAGTCCAGTGGTTATTTATAATCATTGGAAAACATGCTAGTCCATTGGCAAAGGAAAAAACAGTTGTCTACTGGAAATAAGAGTTAAACTATTGGGGTAAAGAGGCATACCCTTTAATAAGTGTACATTTGTGTGGAAAATAAAATAAGAAATAAAAAGTTTTTATTGACAAATGAACTAAAGTACAAATAAAATAAGTAATTTTTTAATTAAACAAAAACAAAAGAAAAGAAAGAATTAAGTATGCTTTAAATAATTGCATCACAACCACACTCAGCAGCCTCCATGGCTGCTCAGTGTGGTGCTGCTGTGGTGCAGGGGGCCCACAGCTCATCATTGGTTAATAAGAACTTGAGCAGATGTTATATCATGTCATATGAAATAAAGTACTTTAAACAAGAGTAAACATTATTGAATAAACTAAATATAATTGTGAAATGTATAATGGGTGTTAGTATCTAGAACAGAACTTATTACAAAAGACAACATTTTATTAGAAGTTACAATTTTATCATACATGACTTGTAAATTTTCTAATAAAACAATTCTCATTGCTGTATGGCAGTTAAGTGTTTGCATAGTAAATCCGAAATCTGGAGTTCAGGTCATTAAGTTTGGTTGAGAGTAAGTTTTTTTTAAACTCGCCTTAGCTAACTACAACACTCATTATAAATCTGCTTCTATAATATCCTTCTTATGTCCCAACTATCAACATATTTTGACCAGAGTATTCTGGACAATTACACTACACAGCTAATTATTAACAGTAATTTTACTTTTTTTCTTTATATTTAAACATAAATAATCTGTGTACAGCAATTATTAAACTATAATATTTTTAAATGGTCTAAATGCGGCAATAAATAGATAATCAGCCTGTGGCAGTCTATTGCCCGATATAGGTCTCTCCCCAGGAATCCCAGTGGAATAAACACTACTTGTGTATTACATTTATTATGACATTATTTGTATTACAAAGTTTTATTGTACTGGCTTAATAAATACTCCTCTGCTTAATTTAAAAATGCTATGCATCTTAAGTTGATAGAAATAAATCTTTTTTTAAAAGAATTTCTTAACATTAAAACAATAAAAATATATATCTTTGATAATATTTAGGATCTGAATGTTGCATTCGTAACATAAGCATCGATATATTTAAAATAACCTTTTAAAGGTTTTAAATAAAATTCAAGACTTTAATTAACAAATTAAAATAAAAAAATATTTTTTTTTGAAGTAACATTCACAAGACTCTCTGACTATTTTTAACTGACCTGGTCCATATTAGTTTTTAAGTACAACATTGTTATATAATAAATTTAATACTATAACAATTAATTTTAAATGGATTTAAAGTGAAATGTATTTTCGTCTGAGTACATAAAAACAAAGCTTAGATGTAAAGCTATAAATTAACAACATATATTCTAGTCGAAACCACATGTGCGTCTGTTATATGGTAGTTATTAAGGCTCTTTAACGCAAAATTTAATACTGGATCTAAAAAATATATATTTAATAAATAGTATTTGTCCACGCGAAAGGATCATCTTTAAGATCTTTTTTGTATAAAGATCTGCCTTGATAAAGTAATTCGGCGAATTGCGAAACAACTGGATCGCGCATGCAGGACGCGACGGCTATCACCTTTTCCGACTGATCAAAGAAGAAAATAACGAATTTTAATGCTGCAATATCGCCCTCTATTTGTGTACTGGCTGGCTTACCACACCCAGCATACCTGATGGACTTTCCAAAGAGCATAGTCCAGAAATATGGAACAGTTCTGAGACGGACCTCCTTCTTGAGTATATTGAGGGCAGCGATCTTCCCGTGGTATTGCGCCAGCCCTATGTGACCGATATTCATTGGATCATTGTTATGCGCAAAAACGGGTGCATATGCGATATCACCGCCTGCATATATGTTATTGACATTAGTCTCCAACCTTTCGGAAACAATAACCGCGCCGTTAGGCCGCAGGGCGATACCGCTATCTTTCAGAAAATCTGTGTAGAATGTTGTTCCCACGCCCAATATCAACATGTCAGCTGGCAGAGTATCGCCACTTGCAAGTTCAACAGACTTTATCACTCCGTTATCACCGTTACATTTGGTAATTGTTGTGCCAAAGTGAAATTTAACGCCCTTGTCTTCGAACAATTTTCTGAGACTCGCACCGATTTCAGGACCGAATATTTGGCCAAGTGGTTCGCTGTCTTTACCCACAACTGTCATAGATTTTGCAGCTTGTGAGCAGGAAGCCGCAGCCTCTAATCCAATGAAACTCAAACCAAGAACTACGACTTCCTTATCTTTTTCCGAACCCAGAGCATTAAGTATATTTACGGAGTCCTCGTAATTTCTAACAGTGAATACATTTTTCAAATTAATGCCGGGCACATCGGGCACTCGGGGTTTGGAACCAGTGGCCAAATAACACGCGCTGTAGCGTAATTTTTTGCCGTCACTCAGGTGAACAAGTTTTTCTTGGGGCTCTAGTTTAGTTGCCTCTACGCCTTTAATAACATCAATGTAAGCGTTTCGATAGTACTCGTCGTTTCTAGCTTGTAGTTTTTCAATATCTGTTGGTGTGGTAATTTTCGATACTTTGACTCTGTCATATGGAAGGTAGTTTTCTTTAGTGACAATCGTTATGCGGCCTTTGTAGCCCTCGCTACGTAATGTTTCAGCACAAGTAGCACCCGAAGGTCCACCGCCAATAATCACAGCTGTACAATCATCACATTTGCACCCCAATGACATGTCCTTTGTTCTCTTGTTTGATTTTAAATCACTGATTTTAGCACGAACCTGAAACCCGAAAAAAACGTATATAGTTATTACAATGACGAAATGTGTATAAAATAATTGTGTATATTTTTAATCACTTCACTTTATTAGGAGTGACTGATGTTGTCTCTGAATACAATATTTCGAATAACAATAATAAAAACATCTTATCTAGTCTATAGAAGACATAAAAAAGGCATAAAATTAATTTTGTTTAAAGTAAATTTTTTTGATAGTGGTGGTAAATGGTTATATTTCAATTTCGATTTTTGTAATAAATATTTAATTACAGGTCTCGTAACCCATGTACAGTATTACCTAAGAGATTTGAATGTTTATTTATTATTCAAGGTTTAATATTAGACATTAACCTTAGCGCATTAAAAGGGTAAATAGTATTTCAAATGTCATTATACGTATATCTAAAGGAAGAAAGTTTAAATATTGTGAAAATTGTTATCTAATAAGTTGTTCTATTAGTAACTTTATAAACTTCGTATAGGTATACAATCAATGTCGTTGTAGTTGTCGGTCAGCGTCTAAATTTAGACGTCGGCTCATTTATTAGTCATGTTGACTGCGGATAATTCCCCCATACATACAATGTTCAGGGCTGAAAACATTTGCTAAATTCAATGCAATGCAGCTGTTTTTTATTCGACGTATTGTTCACCTGATGGTAAATGATAAGCTTGCCACTAACAACACAGCACTGGTTAAGATGGTATACACAGTACAACGCTCGTCTCTGATACATAACATGTTAAGTCTCGTTATCTCAGTAACTTCACTAGCTCATAACGCCCTTCAAACCGGAACATGGTAATGTTTCTACACTACTGCTTATCGGGTGCAATAGGAGCTGCGGTGGTATATCCTACCTAGACGGACACCAGCAATAACTAAAGCCAATGTGCAATAAACCTAAAAACAAATATTGGAATCTTTTTTGTAGATAACGTTTCCTTTAAATTTTACTTAGTATCCTAAATTACAATAATAATTTACTGCAACGTCTTCAAATTTGCTACTATAAACTTAAGAAAGATATTTATACTTTAATTATAATTGACTTTTTTGGAATGTAATATTATTTAAAAATGTCTCACGGACAATTTCTTTAAAAGCAATAAATAAAACTATTATAGGTTTATTTACCGGCAATCTTGGAACCTTATAAAAAATTTAAAGCTCTTTTTATAAATAGTCTGAAGAGATAATAACAAGATCTGTAATATTAATTTAATGAATATTATTTTTAAATGTAAACAACCTTAACTTTAACCCTTATCTGGTGCGCTTTTATATCAGTTATGTATAAGCCAAAAAATTGTGTTCCACGTCATGGTGCTGGTGGACTGCGCCACACCTTTGACCAATATTACATCACACTCTTCTCTGGAATGAACAAGGCCACCAATTAGCTGACAAAATAATTGTATAGTTAGTATCGTTATTAGATTCTTTCAAACGGAATGTTGGCGAATAGATTTAAAAAAACATTATTACCGGAGACCGACTAAGTAGATACCATCGTGAAGCAGTAGTATGAAAACTACTGCTCCGGTTTGAAGAGCACTGTAGTTAATGAAATTACTGGGGTAACGAAACAATATGTCTTAAAGCGATGAGCACGTTTCTTTTCATTAGACAAGACGAGCAAGGCGTTCACGTGATGATAAGTGATACGTTTGCCCATAACATTATGCTGGTTAAGATACACAGCACCACATTTCGCTCATCGTATTGAGCACAAGCAACATCACCTTTCGAACTAAAACACAATAATGTTTGCACCATATGTGTATCATCCTAACAAACTCCAAGTTATTATGATCAGCCGTATCACTTAACAGGTGAACGTCTAGCTTTTCCTCCATCCTTATGTTGTAAACATCCCCAGTTTACGCACTAAGAGGTTTGACTCCTCGTTTTTAATAAGGACAGCTAA
>DWLS01005353.1:0-12792 GCA_018246255.1 Pachliopta kotzebuea | reverse complement strand
GGAATGAAAAGAGAGAAGTTTGTACCAGAACGCAAGGTGTGGTCATGAGTGAGGAATGTAAACTTAACGCGTTCTTTCAAATAATGTGGAGCAAGTGGATTGTACGGTATATTATATAAAGTATATAGAATGTGAGCATACAAAATAAATACAGCATACAATATAAAGGAGAGGAGAAAGCCGAGGGAAAAGGATTTGAGGAGGGACGAAGATGGGTAGAGATATAAGTGGAAAGAGAAAGAGCGAGAGATAATTCAATAGATACTTATGTATGCACTTGTAAGAGGTTCACCTAATTGTAAGTTGTACGTTTGAGCATTACAAAGCGGTGTTAGTTAAGATGGTTCACACAGCACCTTGTTCCCCTCTTAGCTGTAAGACATAAGGTGTTAATTCTCGTTACCCCAGTAATTTCACTAGAAACAGCACCTATAAAACCGACACATAGTAATGTATGGACAATACTGTTAATACTCTGCAATAGGAGCTGCAGTATCTACATACGCCTGTGTTTTCCAACCTTCTTAATCCATGTCCCACTTTTGATTAAATATTTTTTCCATGTCCCACTACACTAGAAAAAGTACATAGTACTATAAATTATATTAGCAAATTTTTAAAGGTTTCAGATTGCCCCTTAAATTGCCCTTATTTTGGGGCCTAGTCCCCACCTTGGGAAACAGTAGATGGGATAGTAGATAAGAGAACTTCCACTCCGCGCCGATGGCGTACTCTGAACTCCCACTACGCCATCATATTGTTTATGGGTTTAAAAGACTCGTGATGAGTTTGCAGTTGTAAACTCTTGTGATGTGGTGCTGGTGAAATAATTTAATCCCACACTACATCAAAAAACGAGCCGAGACCGAGTTCCTAGAGGGTTTAGTGAGTAAGAGTCTCACATAACCTTCGTCCCTACCCCGTAGGGATGAAGGTATTCATGAGGATGTCCCACGGATTAAAAAAGACGGTCCACATAATACTAAAATTGAAGTGTTAATATTTTCCTATTTCTTTAAGCACGTAAAAGAAAGGAAAGTTTGAATGGAAATTTTTGGCGTTCACATCGAAGAAAGGCGTGTTGTATACTCTTGAAATTTTTGTTAGTATTCTAAGAAAATCCATTGTGAAGCTCCTCGGCTGTAAATAGATCGAGATGATCAATAGCTGTTGGGAATGGAGACGTGGCCGTGGTCTGCTGGCGGTACACTGCTTGTTTTTACAACGTCCGCGCTAATCGCTTCCATTGAGATTAATAGCCTCGATACATGGGAAACACCAAGCTAAAATTCAGTTGCTTAAAATATTTGGAATCTTTAATATATAAATGTTTGATCAGTGAAAGGTCATCGCGGCAAGACGAAGCGCTAACAAGACGTAAAGGATAGGAAATGGGAATAAAGGAAATAAAAAGAAATTAACAAATCACAATAACGTTTCAGTTAATCCTTGGCCCAACCCAACCAAGAGAAATTACATGTTAAAAACAATATGTATAAGTATGTTTTTCTGTGCTCGTCTCGTGTCGTTGAATGAAAGTAAATGGTATTGAATTGTTGAATGAAGATCACAGTCGTAGAAAACTGTTAAAATACTGTAAAACAGTATAAGAGAAGTAATTAGCGCTAACAAGACCTAGTAAGTAAATGTATGGCAGAAGGAGTAGAATAATGAATGGAGCAAAAGAACTACAAGTAAAAGACCAAAACACGAAGCTAACAAAAAAATATTATTGAACTGTTTATACTTCTATCTTTATAACACTATATCCTCTTGTTAGATTTCTCTAGAACATTCCATAAGTTTCAATTAGTTAACTTATTCTAAAGTCGTTTCATCATATATATCTCTTTATCACCACATATGTATACATAATCTTTTCACGTTTGTTGTGTCTGGCACTTGGCAGCAAATATATTTTTTGTTTCAATCGAAAACACAGCGATTACTTTAAACTATTTAGATCAATGGACGTGTTTAGTTATTTTTAAGATATTCTCCTCCTAAGTCGTGTTTCCTCATGACTGAGGGTCGTGGTCATCATGTGTAGTGAACCACATGACGACTTCCTTGCCAGTTATAATGGAGTGTTGTTGGCATTGCCTTCTCCAATTCACATATTAGTTCGTCCAAGGATGATCATCACATAGATACTGATAGTGATAGTGTGGTGACGAATTTTAAAAGCTATACGTTCATACAAACTACAACATGTGGCTCGAGAATTAAACCTGGGAGAGCAATAAATCAGCTGCTTTATACCGCAGCTTCTACGTCGTGTAAAGACCGTTCTAAAATCTTATTGAAATTACCTTACAGATAACTAATATTCAATAAATTCAAATCGCGACCCTCGCTCCTACATCACGATGCGGTGTTATGCAAATTATATATTATCGTCTGTGTAGAGAGCTTTCCTTGAATAAATTTCAACGGGGAAATGAAACGATTTATGATATTTTCTAAGAATAGTAATTACAAGTAAAGTTATACATGAATTCTATTCACATTTTATTTTTACAGTTTACAGCCAAAAGATTTGATACATGTCTTAAAGGACGTGATATTAGTTGGTGTTATACTAACTGCAGATAAATTGAAAAATTCATTGGGCCAGGCCGGATTCGAACCCGGTACCTTCGGAGTGGAGGCGTTCAAACCACTAGACTATCACGACTTTGTATCCATACATTAGACAGTCGCATTCTTTGGTAAATAAATACACACCTCTTTATCTTCCCACTTTTGAGGCAAAAAAACTTCCCATATAAGGAAAGTGTATAAAAATACACTCAAGTCAAGTCAGCTTAGATCAAGCAAGCTTTTAAGTTATGAATCTGTTTAACCAACTTAATATTACGTAAGGTTAGTCATCATAACTTCTGCCTATCACTATCGACAGACCTCCTCAATGATTTACTCTATGCTACCACGCTCTCTAAATTTTATATCTTCAGCAGTTAATTGGTAGAAAATAAACTAATTAATAGGTACTTTACACTAATTAATAGGTATTAATTAATAGTTACTACTTAAAAATGCTCGTTACCAGAATAGTCTAGTTATCTTTACGTCGCCAGGTTTCTTCATCGTCATCAACAGCCTACTGACCACTGCTGGACATAGGCCTCTCCTAAGAAATTCCACTTAGGCAGCTTCCTTAATAACATGATATTTGTCCAACAATAAAAAAAGTATATCAAAAAGAAATTATAATATGAATAAGAAGTATTGATGGTAAGCGATTCTTCCTCCCATAAAAATGAGGTACTAGTTAGGATAATAAACACTACATCACATTTAGTTCTTCGTTTTAAAACGTAGGACTTCTAATGTTGTTACCTCGGTAATTATTTATCACAGTACTCTATTATTGCTACCAGAGCCGGACTTGGGTATCTATATGGACTATCTACAACCAGTAAACTCACTACTACATAGGTGGATTGATCAAGAGTTATTTTAAGTGGGGTGTGAAGAGTCCTTAACCAACCCCAAGTAATCGAGCATCCTGGTAATCAACAAACGAGGCTCTGGTTAATACCAACCCACACTGGGCTTGAGTAGTGGGATACGGCCCAAATCCTCCCACATTTAGTGGAGGCCTATGTCCAGGAGTGGACGTCTATCGGCTGATCATATTAGAGTACATTACATTATTAGAATACACCACTGCTCCTTTCTTCCTCCGATCTGTCCCTAACATAGTTGTTAAAAGATAAGGATATATAGAAAGAGTGAAAGAAGGAAATGTAGAATAAAAGAATAGACAGAGACAAAAGGAAAGAAAATAAATATTAATAAATAAATAGAAAGGACTCTTACCCACAACACAAAGTGGAACGCTACAAAATAGTTGTGATTCTTGTTCTAGTATATTTAATACTAGAGTGTATTATATAGAACTTTTTTAGCATTTTTATTATTACTACATATATAATGTATACACACTAATTATTGATTGACAATTTTTATACTTATAACATGATTCTTCATCGCTTTATAAAAAGAAGAAATTTAAAGATGTTTTATATATTTCTGACCTTAATAAATTCGTTGTATCAGGATCTACGAACTTACCTGAAACAAAGTAATAAATAGTTAAAAAAATGGTTATACATTTTATTCAATTACCAGTAACTATAGTATATATAACAATATAATACAGTAAGTGCTTAACGATTTTTCTTATTACTAAATGTTGTACAATGTACTATTCATATAGGCTTACTAAGGTTTTATTTTAATGTTTATATTCACTCGATTTGATACATGTCTTAAAGCTAGTGATATTAGTTGTTATACTAACTGTATATAAATTGAACAAATCATTGGTGCAGGTTGGATTCGAACCCGGTACCCCCGTGGAAGGCAAACGTTCAAATTACTTAACTCTTAGCATACTAAGGTTAACTGGTAGAAGAGTTAAGCTTGTACAATTATATTTTCATGTAATTATTATTTGCTCTTACTTTAAAGTAGAAAGTGGTAAAAAAATAGATAAAATCGAACCTGCTACTGCTAAAGTAGAATGACTAGAAAGGTTTACACTCTAATTAAAAAACCACGAAGACTATTTGTATAGACAAATCGTAGCACAACATAAACATTGAAATGAAACACAATATTACAAGGGTTTGAGACAGCGTTTCCCAACCTTCTTGGTCCTTGTCCCAGTTTTAAGAAAAAATTTTTACTACACCCTAGGACTCTGTGTTTTTTATCCAAAAACAAAAAAAAAACACTGAAAATGCAATTAACATTAACAATTTTTTTAAAATTATTAACAATTTTTTTAATATTTATTAATTAGAATTGCTTTCCTTTTTCACATAACTTTTCTTTCTGATTCTTGTTTTCTTCTTTGCGTACCTTTTCATTCTTTTCCCTTTCTCTCATATGATATTACATTATTTCCGTCTATATCCACACTTCTACCTTTCATACTAGTGTTACATTCTTTCTTCTACACATCGCCTCTCAGTCTTTCATCGCCTCTATTTTTAATATCTTTCATCACTGCCTTACTCAAGTTTACATTTCCTTTTTGTATATCTTTATAATTTACACCTTTTTGTTTTGTTTACATTAAATTTGATTATGATAATATAAATTTTAAAAATCTCCAAAAAATCAATACTCTCACTATAACTCTAACTCTTTGGATTTTGGTTCTAAGAGTTTTTGCTTTAATTAGAAAATCAATATAAATAGGGTTGACAATGTTAAAAAAAGTTTAAGTATCCTTGCCCTGGGTTGTAGCAAGACGCCTAAATGAGCGATATTCCAACATTACAATGTCTAAATTATACAATAAGCATTGTTAGGAGCTCGTTTCTTTAGTGTCGCATTATTCATGGACCTCCCGCTGCAGCTGTAACCTCCTGTCCTTTTACAAGGAGAAAGTGAGGGAGGGAACGCCTCCGTCATTCTGCTATGTGAGGAGGACGTCTGTTCTGGTCAACGGGGTTATCCGATTAACAAATTTGGAATTTATTAGGCATCCTTGTATACACACAGAAATATCTATAGCCTGGAAGTTTACCTTATACTTTGTATAATATAGACAGACCCGATCCTTACTAATTCTTTTTTATATAAATACATCGAAGGAATTCAATATTTCTATCAATATTACAATCATCACATAAATTAGTACTACACGTATATTTTTATGTCATTGTCATTCGGTGAAAGACATTGGGCCTTATGAAGCAGTACATCAATAAAGACACATAATGATGATCAATGCGTTAGAAAAAATTCATGTAATTGATCACAATTTTTTTATTATAAACATAAGCAGACATATGTAGATATAATACTGGATCCAATGATATATAATATCAAACTATATATAGTTATTATGATTACGATTTGAGAGATCTATGTTCAAATGTAGACAAAGCGTCAATGCTAGCTTAGAATAAGATATTAGATATAACTTCTTTATAACTTATATATATTATAAGTAAGTTAAGTTATAGGTAGTTCGTTTAGGGTATTAAGCCCTGTGGTCCACGTGCCCAGTATCAGATGGGATGTACACGTGGTAAGAGATTAAAGATCAGAGAACATATATGTAGTTAGTTGAATAAAAGTGTGATGTTAGTACATCAAATAAGTACATTGTCACGATGATCGTTAAATAAAGCAATAAAAAAAGGATTATTAAAATAAACTAGATTGTTTAAACTGTGCTAAATGCTAATCTAATTTACAAGAAGATAATTCGGTGAATCATCATGAGGAAATTGAAGAATGGCTTTGATAATCTGCTAGTAACTGAAGAAGACTTCCAATAATGGTAAAATATAACGTATGGTTTTATTATATATAATTCATTAACAGAGAGAAAGGGGAAGAGATAAGTGAAGACTGTGCCGCTGATCACGAGAATTGAGTGACAATCAAGAAGAGATCTTGATAACGTCTTATCATCTTAAACATCCGCATCAAATTCGCGAGTTCAACGACCCCTTATCATAACGAGCGGCGCAATAAAAATATTAAACTTGTACGCATGGATTAGATAACGGCGATAATGACGCGAAATAACCGAAGACAGTTTTTTTTATTACTCTCGAAATTATATGTTAATTTTTTTTTATTCAAAGACACGAGTAAGGCAAATGCCTTGCTTTGAACGCTGAAAAATAAATTAAAAATTTTTTACTTAAAAATTTGTTACCATAGATATATATACATAAAGCATATGTTAACCATTAAGTTGACATAACAACATCCCATTCTGCACGGACGCACGCCAAGAATGAGAAGATATCAGTAGGACTAGTAGTTGCCCGTTGCATTCGCATCTAAAAAATTAACAAATTCAAAACATTGTTACCATGACTATGTATATATCGTCAAATAGCATAAGTCAGACGTTAAATTGGCATAGCGACATCCCATTAGAGATATAGTGAGAGAGATATTAGTAGGACTAGTAGCATTATCGCCTTTGACTACTATGAAACTAACTATATATATCAAAAAGAATTATTTTTTCAACTAAGTGACTAAACGAATAATACATTCATTTGATGGTAAGCTCATAACGAGACGTGGTTAAGATGGTACACAGGACTACATTGCACTTACCTTGAGGCAGTCTCGTTACCACAGTAATTTCACTAGCATACAGCACCTCTCAAACCGGAATATAGAATTTATACTATTATTATATAATATTTATTTAGCGGTAGAAATGTTGTTAATAATTTACAAGACCGCGAGTGAACTTTGTCCTTGTAAAAAAAACGACTTTTTTAATAAGGAATGGTAAATAAGTTTACACTCTTTACTACTGTGACAGTAAAGTTTATTGAATAGCATAGAGTTAATAGTAAAGAGGTTTACTATCTTTACTAATTATCAAACCTTACTATCGCATTTATTACAGCACAGTTTTTTCAGTACCTGCAACACTTTTCAATCAATAATACTGTGACGATGAGTAGGTAAAGAGAAGAGATAGTAATAAAAGAATGATATAAACAGAGTGAACGACCGAGAGAACGAAGTGAATGGAATGATAGAAAATAGAAGAAGCAAAAAAAATCTAAATGATGCAAACAAGCTTTGGCCCCACAAACCAAGAGATGGTGAAACGTATCAAAAAAAATACTGTGACGTAGTAAGATACATAATTGCCAATGTCGTTGATCTGTATAAAGAAATAAACTATCTGTAATATAATTACTACCCTCGTAAAGAGATATGATGGTAGATCCCATGAGCTTTTAAGCCAGTTGGAAGACTAACGACAACCGGCTCACAACATCCGACATCTTATCGGCAGGAAAAGCTCCGCGGTTGTATCTTCAACTTTTCCAGCAGGAAATGATAATCATTAAAGGTAGATTGTGTGTTTCCTGTTGATGCTTCTAGATTGTTCCCACGTCCCGAATGTATGAACAGGTGTGTTTTGGCAACAGTAGCAACCCACGCCGCGGTGGCCTTGACGAGGTGAACACCCGAGAAGTTATTGCAACGATTTTTTAATAGTGTTTATCTAAATTTGAGTTACGTATGTTTTTCTATTGTTATAATATTCTTCTTAACATACCTCTCCGACTAGCGGAGGTTGACATGACGACTAAGGAATAGAATTATGCAGTGGTTTCCCATTGCCTTCTGCATTAGACTTTTTAGAAGTTTTTTAGCCTTCATAGTCGATGTAGCCTCGTCCCACTAGTTTCCCAGTAGGGTTATACCGCCATTGTCTAGGAGGGGGCACAACAGACGTCAGTAAGTCGACCCCCATCGTCAGTTGTTTATTTAAAACAAAGTTCCCTAAATTTTTTTGTGTCGAAGACCCTTTGGCATGTTTTTCCGTATTGTGCAAACCCCCTACTTACCTGATATTGATTTCCTGTAAATTTGTGAACAAAAACTGTAGTGAAGTTTAGTTTTAGAAACTTAAAGTAAAAACACATGTTAATTTAGACATTTATTAATTGAATTTAAATTAAAACTACTCAAAATAAAATTTTGTATCTGTTATGTAAAATTTACGTAACATTAAACAACCACAAAATAAAAAAGCGTTCAAAATGTATTGCCACCACAAAGCGAATACCAACATCCTACAACTTACACAATTTTATAAACATATATAATAAATATTTTACTTCATAGGTACTTTTATAAATAATGTATACGTTTTGATATTATAAGATAGTACGATGTAAGTAAATAGAAACTATCAGTGTATGTGTTGAGATTCACTATCGTTGACCCCCATTTTCATGGACCCTCAAATAATTTTTAGCTGACGTAGACCCCTTGCCGGTTTTCATTGACCCCTAGGGGTCGATATAGACCACTTTGGGAATCACTGATTTAGAACAACTAACGCCTTCAGGTGAGGTTGACAATTGGATTGCATAATAATAATATGTTGTTTCCATCACCCTTTACTCCTCTGTTGTTATACAATAATATACATTATAAAAAAAATGCATCATCTAATAAACTTCTTATTATACATACTTATTATATACGCTTATTATACTATAGAGAGTGTAAAAGGTCACACACAACAACTCACATGACCCACGCCAACTTCAACAGCAGGCGCATCCTGATAATCAACGAAACGAGGCTCTGGCTCCCGCCAACCAGTTAAGTATGCTTAGATTTACATATGTAAGTGTATTATTATCATTCTATTTAAGGGGTGTAATGGGTCCCACACAACTCATCGGACTTACCATCACCTGCACGCGGTGCAATCTGCTAATCAACAAACGAGGTGTACCTCCTCAAAACCGCATTGGGCCAGTGTGGAAGATGACTTAAATCCCCCAACTATTGTCCGAGGCCAATGTCCAGCAGTGGACATCTATCAGCTGATGATGACACCATAAAATAAAAAATAATAAAGATTTTCATAGGTCATAATGGTTTTCTTGGCGCTGGTTAAGATGATATACACAGCATTACATTCGGTCATAACTTTAATACTGATGTTGAATCTCGTTACCCCAGTAATTTCATTAGCTACAGCACCCTTTAAACTGGAACACAGTAATGATTGCATTACTATTTGGCAGTAGAAATAGGAGCTGCAATGGTACTTAACTAGACGGTTACCGGTAACAAAAACCTACCATCAAATTACTCCTTAATCCTTTCCTTAATAAGAAAAGTAGTGAATCTTTCCAATATTCTTTTGTATGTCAAAAATTTTCTGAATCAATCTATTCTAGTATTTGTTTCTATGTAGTCGTGATAGCCTAGTGGTTTGAACGCTTCCACTGCTAAGGTACCGGGTTCGAATCCTGCCTGCACCAATGAATTTTTCAATTTATATGCAGTTATTATTAACAACTAAAATCAAGCGCTTTAAGCCATGTATCAAATCGCGTGGTTATAAACATTAAAAAAGTATTTGATACTAGGTTTTAAACAAATAACTAAATACTTGATTTCTTAGTACTATTTTTTGATACTTTATTCTATGTTTATTTTTGTAAAATATCTCTTTTAAAGTGATAGGATAGATGCCGTGTTTGTACGGGTTAGTGTTACAGTATCGTAAGGTGAACGACACATTGGCATACGGAGAGTTTTTATATATATGACATAGTATATATGTTCATCAGTCAGGCCATCAATCAAGCCTTCATAGAGTTATATTTAGGTCATCTCCAAGAACTATGATTCATCATTATCATCATCAGCGGTAGTACAGTAGTAGTAGCACAAGATCGTATTTTATGCAATACTTAACAAGAGACCTGTGTAAAGTTGTGGACGTCTATCAGTTGAAATGATGATGATGATCATCATCAGCTTATAGATGTACACTGTTGGATATATGTCTCTCTCAATAATAGGAGTTGGTGGAGAGCTAGAGCCTCGTTTGTTGATTATCAGGCTGCACAAGGTGAGGTTGGCTTGGGTCCCAGAAGTTGTTGTGTGGGATCCCTTTAATCCAGAACTATAAATACATACTTAAATATAGAAAACTGAAAAAATGGTAATTTTTCTTTATATTTTTCCATGTAATGTTGAGAATATTGCTAGAACTAGAAATATATACTAGGTATTCGTAAGTAATCTTTGTTGGATGTTTCTAACAATTATAATACATCATCTTCTAAGTCGTATTTCCTCATAACTGAAGGTCGTGGTCATCATATGTTAATGAAATACGACGACTTCTTTATCAGTTATAATGGGTAGGTGTTGGCATTGCCTTCTCCATTCCACATAGCAGTCCGACCGCGGATGGTCATCACATAGATATGTAAGTTCCTCACAATGTTTTCATTCACCGTCAGAATATGCGATATTAGTTAGTGTTATACTAGCTTTAAGTAAATTGAACAATTCATTGGTGCAGCCGGATTGGTACCTGGTATCTTCGGAGTGAAATGGGCAGGCGTTTAAATCACAAGGCTATCACGACTTTATAGAAACAAATACTAGAATAGATTAATTCAGAAAATTTTTGACATACAAAAGAATATTGGAAAGATTCACTACTTTTCTTATTAAGAAAAGGAGAAGGTATTTGACGGGTGGTAGATCTGGCGTTCAAAACACTTCCTCCATTTTTGTCATCTTTTACGACACGACGATAATAACGGTAACGATGCCATTTTAATTAGTCTTTTTAGTATATTACGTAAATGTAATATTTTTATGTATACTAAAAGTTTAAATTTTTTACATCGTGGTAATAACTGATTCCATTATACTATTAACGAAGTATTTACATAATCCTATATTAAGACAATATTTTTTTTTGGTAATACTTTATGCTATAATATTACTAAATCGCTCCTCTACACGCTGCTCTCATGCACTATGTGTTTATCTATGTAACGCAATACTAGATGAGGCCGGACGCAACACGTCCACTTTACTGGATCGGTTCACATTTCGCACATCCATAGAAAAATATTTAAAAAAAAAAACATAGCCAGTGAAGAATTTTACTAAACATTGTAAATTAGTTAACGACAAGTTACATTTGAAGTATCTGAAGTACAATACTTGAACATAAAAGGGACGAGACGAACAATATTTTCACTTCATAGTCAGTGACTTGCTTATCCATAACAAGTGCTGGTTAAGATGGTAAATATTGCCCCACATTGCGCTCGTACCAGTATATTAAGGTGAACATATAAGTATGCACTTATAATCAGACTATACACGTCCACTGCTGGACATAAGCCTCCCCCAATAGTGTGGGGTTTTGGGCCGTCTCCCACCACACTGGCCTAATGCGGGTTGGTGAGGAAGTTCACTTCGTTTGTTGATCAGGAATCATAGGAGCTGGACCTGCCTTTCGTCTCTAGGTAAAGAGACCTAACACCATTAGCCTGATCTCTTTTCGTATTAGTCTCTTTACAGCCGCGAAGACGTCAGAGAAGAGTCAAAGCATCGTATGTTGATCAGCAGATTGCACCACGAACAGGTGAAGTTGCCTTGGGTCCCTTGAGTTATGTGGGACCTCTTACACCTATTATGTAGTGTACATTTACATAGGTAAATCTAAGCGTACTTAACGTGTTAGTATTTATATATATTAATATATCCACGCGATTTGATACATGGCTTAAAGCACGTGATATTAGTTGTTATACTAACTGCATGTAAATTGAAAGATTCATTGGTGCAGGCCGGATTCGAACCTGGTACCTTCGGAGTGGAAACGTTTAAATCACTAGGCAGTAACGGCTCCGTGTTTACAAGCTAATCAAGTCCAAATCTGACTACGTAATGTAACTTGAATATTAAGCACTGCTGCAACTGAAGTGTGGGAGTCGGGTGAGTTACACGCGAGCAGAACAAGCTGAATTAGTTAACTGCTTAGTTTCCTTAAGCTTAAGCAACCGCTTACAGTTTTAATTAACTTATCCCTATTCAATTTGTTACCGTTACAGTGCTATGTTAAAGTTGTTGCAAGTTTCGCTTAAGCTGTGACTTGTATACTGGTGACGTCATCTGTCTTTCTTTTGAGTAATGTCTTTGCTGCGGGGGTGTAAGAGGTTCCATGCAACAACTCATAAAACTCAAGCCAATCTCACTTGTTCGTGATGCAACCTGATAATCAACAAACAAGGCTCTGACTTTACACCAACCAGCATTGGGCCAGAGTGGTTGGAGACGGTCTCGTGGGCGGCAGCCACCGCGCTAGCCGGCGATCCGCCATGGGAGCTCGTGGCAGAGGTTCTCGCCGAGGTGCCAACCTATGTCTCGGATAGGAGGGCCCGCGGAGAGAACCCTACGCCAGATGAGATCCGGCGGATCCGACGGCTAGGAGAGGCG
>DWLS01005352.1:0-12795 GCA_018246255.1 Pachliopta kotzebuea | reverse complement strand
GTTGTATATATATGGTGTACTCGTTTACTGTATTTACGTTGGACAATTAGTTGTGATAGTAAGTTCTCTTTCCGACTTTATGTTTTAATCGAATCAAAGTTTTCGGCTTTTTGCGGCCGATGTGCCAGCCACGCACGCTTTCCTAACTTCAACAAAGTTTCTTTATTAAATTATTGGAAGTTCAGAAACGTTCGCCTTTGAGCGGCAAGCAAATTGAGGATAGCCGTGAATTTCTGAACAGTTTAACTTATTTCCGTTATAAAAAGAATACTTAACAGGTATATATCTTTCCCTAAATTTAATTTAGTTACGACGTAGACGTAGTATAATTATTTTTAAAAAAATCAGACGTTGGATACGAAATTATATTTCTGCATCGCCATATGAGATGGACAGTCATAACAAATTAAATAATGCTCCAAAAAAAATTCTTACTTATGTTATGGTTAAACCTGTTGTTTTGGATCAATGGCATTGATTATACAAGATAGAAAACTATAATTCTTCAAAATCAAGAAAATCGTAATAATTGGAAATGGCTTATTATTTGTCATATAAAGTACTGTAACAGATAAGCCTTTGATGGCGAGATTTAAAACTAGAAAAAATGCACTGTCGTAAATTTTTATGTTAAAGATTTTTTTTTAAAGAACACTAAAAACTATAACGTTTTTTTTTCAAGTTTATGCCTAGCAGAAGTATAAACTAATAGGTATACATTTCTCAAGTATTCATTAGTCCCAAAGAAATCATCATTACAATTTCTTTGTTGTTATTCATCTTATAATCGCTTTTATAAAGACTAATGGAAGTTTTCTTTGAAATTATTTCACTGAAAGTCATCGTCAAGAGCACAAACTTGTAATTAAATAGATTAACTTATTCTTATGAGATGAAATGAGATGATGAAAGATTAAATGATTAGTGAATATTTTTGAAGATAGAGAGAAATAAAGTACATGTTTCGTTATAATTAAGAAGTATTTGTATCTTTGCCAAGTCAACAGTTCATAAAGATACGTCTTTAATTATGTAACGAGTGATGCATTCGTCTGGAGCATTGTTTTGCGATAGGACTTTATCTGGCGCAGAACGAGATGTATCAGTAATTTATAGACTCTCTCCCGCCCAAGGCCTCAAATAACAATTCGGTTCAAGCAGTTACGTCAATGCGGTTAATGCGCTTTACCATCATCGACCACATCTTCACTTAACACCAGGTGGGATCGTGGTCAAGCATTAACCTATAACATACGTAAAAAAAAAGCTACGTCAAGGACTGCTACTGCTGATATTTCCATGAAATAGAATTTCATGGAAAATGGCCACAGTCATTTACTCAAATCGTATTGAAATTTGTTTTATATTTTCTATGAATATTTATCATAATAAACACGTTGTAAATCACCGTCTTTCTTATAAAACTTGCTAATTCTAATTTTGAATTAAGTAATTAAAAAAAAAATTATATTGTTATAATAAATTATTACGTCTAAAAAGTACTAAATATTTAGTAAAGACATTTATTTGTTATTAACCTTTACAAAAAAATATTAAATAATTTTTGTAGTTATTTCCTCAATCGAATTTTTTTTTTCATTATGGTCAAACATGTAAAGTACATCGATTACTTTCAAAAGTTCATTTACAAACTTTTAAGACGAGGCATTCTTTGTACATTTCGAGTTTTTTGTTTCGTTGTACTTCTCTGAAATATACAGGCGATTCTCAATGGTACGTTAAGCTTAACGTCGTAAAAACGTAAAAAGCTACAACGATAGACTTAACGTTGGGGTAAGTGCAACCGGCAGGTACGTTGGCGCGATGACAGTGCTACGGCTCCCTGCGGGCCCCTTCCGCGATCCTCGTAAATTGCGAATATTAGATTATAAGTACGGACTGTGGCGGGCAGCACAGGGGCCATCAGCCGAATACTGAACTCGTTCGTTGCTTAACATAGCGGCGTGATCTGAGTGTGCTTTTTAGTTATTCCCCATTGCGTCATTCTCGCCTGCCGCTGCTTCTGTTTTAACATTTACACAGATACTTTTCAAACACACTTGTTTGCCGTGTGTTTCATTAAAATTAGCATGCTATTCTTTTAGAATGTTTTAAAAATAATTCATAAATAAAAAAAGAGATGTATAGAACCTCTAGTACACTTAGCCTCGACCAACAAAATCAATTCTAATCTAAAATAATATTTTAGTATGAAAGGTTACATTACTTTACTAACCACGAAGTACAAATTAAGACATCGTGCCCACCAGACCAAAGTTGTAGTAATTCAAAAAAATTGTTCTGTACACAAAATGACACCAGATAGAGAACTGGTTAGCTATATGTTTAATTCTCTTTTATTACGATTTTTTTGGGAATGTATCTATCATCTTAAATGGGAATGACGAATAGTAGACAGTAAAAGAATCACATTAATTGTTATGATTTCTCTTTTTATTTTGCGCACATTAAGTAGAATTATATTCAAGATATTTTCTTTTCAACGCTCAAATAAAAATTATTTGTTCAATGGTTATAATCTCTTTTCTACTTTAACTTTTTTAAATATTTAACCAATACTTTGAAAAGAAAAACATGTCACTATTTTTGTCTTATTCGTATACTAATTATGATTTAGTATCTTCAGCGTAGCAGAATGTGAATTAGAATAGAACATGAATAAAACCAACATAATGTGGTACAATTTCATGCTGTGATCAACATAAGAGCAGCTGTGTGGTGCATGGTGTCAGTTTGCAAATTCACGTTCCTTTACGACTTCATTATGCTAGCGGCGGCCGTATTCGTGTGGATGGCGAGCTTCTTATGTACACTGCCTCCCCTAATTCTATGTATTAATTTTGTTATTCAAGAGTTGCTTAATTTGAATGACTCTTCCAATTGTTCAATAATCAATACCATGCAATAAATGTCTGGATTTATGTCTTGAATATACTGTAGTCGTCACTTATTTTAGCTGAAATCTTAAAATTATAGTGTAAACGTGGTAAAGATGGTGTACATATAGAGCTCGTCAGCTTGACACAAGATGTTAAGTTTCGTTATCCCAGTAATTTCACTAGCGTACAACGCCTTTCAAACCGGAACACAGTAGTATTTGCATAATACTGTTTGGTGGCTGTAAAAGGATCTGCGGTGATATCTACCCAGGAGGTCTCCGGCAACAGAGATCTACGTCGAATAAATAATTTTGCTGTTGTATTCTACGAAAAGTATTTTTGGATATCATTGTACGTATTTTTAAAAAAAAATCGTAATTGTTTGATTTTGGTGTTTGGTGAGATAAATGAATCGGTCGGTGTTGCTAACTTAGTTATAGAGGCATGGCAACGCATAAATGGTAGCACTCTAGCGAGCGGCAGGCAGCGGGCGGGCGGGCGCTCGTTTCCACGGTACGATCGCCGGCGCTCTCCGGCCCCGTGCCCTTTGTGAGGCGCGCTGTGTAATTACTCTGGGACTATGGGAAATAGCTCACCGGGCGCTAAAGCACTTTTGTATTATTAAAGTAAATTAATGCAGATGAAAAAGTAAGCGAAATAAACGTTTCACAATTTAGTTTGACCCCCAGTATTTTAATATATAATATTTTTTCTTTAATTTAATTAATTTATCAACGTCGTAGAATATTTTCAATAGATCATTATGTACTTATGCATATTTTGTAATCGAACGTATATAAGTAATTTTATGCTTTTGTTATAAGTGCAACTTTCAATATAAAACTATTTCTACTTTGTATACCCGTGATTCTTTTAAACATCTTAACATACAAATTTATATAACGTACATACGTATATAAAAATTGCAAAGTTATTTGTCATATTAATTTTCATATAAAGAATAATGGGACAGTTTTCCTTATATATTTCATATAAAGATGTGGAAGCTGAATGAACTCAGCTTAATCTTTCTGCTATCGACATCAAAATTTTAACAGAAAACAGTAGATACCTTTAAAATTCTTTTTATGTACGACTACATAGGAAAACGTTCCACTTAGTTTTACCTGTAGCTATATCTTATCGTATACATGTAAGTAGGAACTGCGCTAGTGGTTGCGAAGTCCAGAGACGCTTTTAAGACGTTTCCATAATAAATGTGAGCTACCAATTGCAGCGGTTCTTTGAGTTTTAAGGAATTATTACTAGAATGTACATATATATAGCAGGAATATATATTTTTTTTTTCATGGAAATCTGTTAAATATAAGTTTTTGTATAATGATGCACGTGTCGAGAAATAGAGGAGGTTTATGTTCAAAATCGGACACACCAGGGCTCATAAAAATACAGATAGATATAAAAATATAGTTTTTGGTCTGTTAAGAACCTAATGACGATTGTTATTGTATCTCCTTTTTGGTATGAATATTTGTACCTGCTATTATGCAATCCAAAATTTAGATGATATATGTTAAGTGTTTTTTTTTTAGTAAAGATTAGTTTAATTTTATCAAAAAATGAAAAAAGATGTGCAAGTAGTTTTAATAAAATTTTAAAACTGTTTAAAAAAATGTGACCAGGCGAGCTGATTCGGCTCGAAACTGAAATGTTTGATGAATAGTAGCACAAGGCACCAGGCATCCGGCTTACGACCCTCGCCACCGGCTCCACACCCTACATACACCACGACGTGCGGTAACCGACTCCGGCAACGTACAGATAAAACGTATGTTCATTTTATTTTCACATTTGTCAGCGTTCGTTTTGTGCCCACTAACATAAATTGGATGCGGAGGGAAACCTGGCAGGTGAATGTAAAATAGCCGGGTTTTCCCAAGATAATACCGCCGAAATTTTACGACACCATTATGGGATTTATTGGCCGCGTCACATTCAGAGGGAATGATATTTCGTACAATATTTTTAAAAACGAAGAAACTTTTATCTATATAAAGATTTTCTGGAATTGAATTTTACCAATGATAGCGCTGAGTCGAAAAGCACATTATATCGTGTGTAGGTAGGAACATCAAAATACCCCTTATGCATGCTTTTCCGGAGACTTCGTGTGATCTGTGCGCCCGGATGTCCACCTAATGCCAATAACTGTTGTCCCGAACACTAATGGCTGAAACAGGCGTTCAATTAAACGTGCCAATTCGGTTGGAGATAGCTCTGTTAAACGCTACGCATGGAGTACTATGCAGTCTAACGCCGGCCTCATTTCATTCCAATCGGACGCTTGAAAATACTCTGCTATAGAAATGTTAAATCTACTTATACAACTTTAAATGATATACTATACTTCCTTAAAGATTTCTTAAACACGCTATAAAGGAATAAAACTGCTATAGAAGAAACAAATATGACTTTGATTACAAAAAAATATAACTGTTATCTTCGACGAATATCATATATTAGAGTTTCAACCGTTACTTTATTAATAAAAAATGTAACAGGTGTAAAACTGTATATCAAAAAGGATTTTTTAGCTTTATTAAAAAGTTATCTATTTATTAACAAAAACATAAATCAAAATTGGTCAATTGTTAATCTAAAATAACACATGACTCTTAAACTTAACCCTTTAAACAGATTTGTCTTATTTTTTGTTATTAACATATATTAACTTATTTGTATACTACATAGGTAATGACGTCCATTGAACTTATTGTTTGAAAAGTTCACATAAGTAAATACATAAGAGAATACCTCACCAGACATGAGAAATTTTCTGGGTGGCGTTGATGCATTCGGCCACTACTATAGCTGCGAAGGCTTCATCGCTCCCAGAACTCGCGGATGTGGATTCCGCATGCTGAAACACTAGAAAGTGTTACTCACTGTTATTATAGAAGTAAAAGAAGTTGTGTTATAAGCACTTTATTTTATTTTTTGTAATGGACTTTACAACGACGTTGGGTGCATGCAACATATAAAACAGAAAATGTGTGAATTATGTTCAAATCTTAAATATATAAAAACAAACTTCAATAATATAGCAAGCTCACAAACAATGTACTTCACGTAATAATAAATTGAAATACTTTTTAGAGACGACGAAATATGTAGAATGCTAACGTTTGTGTATCTTACTTTGTGTCTTGCGCACACAAAATTTAGCGGACAACAAACAATAGCCAGCCACTGTTCTACTAATACCACGTTATGGGACCGCAGTGCCGGACTTACTTCGAGGCTTTAATTCTACTACGTTTGTTGTCACTTACTACGTACTCATATTTCTCTAGACAGCACAAACAGTTCATTTGGAATGCCTGAAGGTAATTTATAGTTACTTTAAGAAGCTTATCACACCTTGTTTTAAATACGTTTAATTTAAACTGTACAATAAATTAAAATATTTTCAATAATTTGATATAAACTGACTTATGGTATATGCTAAAAGTAAATATATCTACTAATTATTTACATGTTCTGCCCTATTGCTAATGGGATCTCTTTTATGGTCAATGGGGAAAAGGGAGAGGGAGCATCTGATTCCATATTTTCACAACTCATACGATTTAATGAGAAAAGGTTCTTCGCGAAACCTTAATTAATAACATACTGCATGAACATCGGAGCTAGCGCAAAATCAATAGAAATTAACGGCTTTTCAGCCTCTTGCTTTCAAGACCAGATAATTAACTAATGAAATTTGTGCCCTTGCAGTTTTACTTCATAAATATTTTCCTCATTGCCTGTTACTACGAGCTGTCAATAAATTTATGAGAGGACCGACGTCACCTGAAATTTTATGTTTTCCTTCTTCGCCTCCCTCTCTACTTATCTTTTATTTTTACGTTTCCTTTTTCAGATTGTTATTTAAATTGTTAGTGATCATATTTTTCAATTTGAATAAAGATTGTAAAAATATTTGATATTGAGAATGAAACAAATTCTTTAATTTTCAGAAATGTATAGTTTGTCAATGATATATTGATGCGTTGATGTTTTCGTTTTGATACATGGATTTATTTGCGGCAACGATTGTTGACAAATATTTAACACTTTTGACTTACGATAAAATTGAAACTATCAAGTTAAACGTTGTAACCTTCGATTACGATTTGTGTGACATAACGGGCACCTGTCGTCTACACCGATAGTAAGAAAAAGGTACTACCTACCTACCCCGGACCGTAATCTCGGCCAACACATTCGCATCACAGCAATATTCACCTAATAAATACTTTCCCTTTCCCTTTTACTGTCTAAATGTTTGCAACGCTTGCAATCTGATATTGGAAAAGTAGTTCTATGACTATTTACATTATTTACTTGGCTCTTTTTTCTTCCATACCACCGATTTGAGAAGTGTAAATTATCTGTCTTCTCTATATAGTTAAAAATATTAATGTTGATATCATAGCCTATTAACAACAATTTACTTTTTTATTCATCATCATCATCATTATTTCAACCGATTATATTAGCTTTTATTGGCTTACTTTAAATATTTGAAATTCACAAGCGGAAAGCCTAAATTTGTTAAGCCATATTACGTAACAAATGAGTTAGATTGAATAAAAATAGAAACTACATTTGTTTAAAATGCAAGAATCCGATTGCATACTAATTCTCGCGGAGTAGTTTACATTATCGTTTTCCAATATCTATGGCCAAAGCAAAACGCCGCGCTGCAGTCTCGCTGCATCAAAAGATTTACGTAAATTAGATATTAAATTGGCTAATGTCTATAGCAATGAATATATGATACATAAACCGTTATAATTTCTTAATTACTGGTAATTGTTTTGTAACAAAATTCTTAATAAATTTTTACTTTTCTTTAAAAATCAATATCATTGTACATTTCATGTTTAATAGTATTATTTTTTTTGAAGATAAATGCAGAAGAATGTATCTTGTTAAATTGTACAAATAATCATTACAAATTTTTAAATTGGCATCGTAAATCAGTTGCCATTTGGCAGCTGTTTTATTCCTTTAAATCTCGCAACAATATAGGATTGAATGCATGGGGATTATTTATTTTATTCACATCGATAAATTTTAATTGTTTATATTCACACGTATAGTCGTATGCAGTGGAACGACAAAGGCTTAATTCCGGACAATCAATCAAGGCGGCTGATGAGAGTGCAGCACCCTGTTGGTGCGAAGGCCGCATTGCTTAACTCTTTGAGCCATTCGGTAATTGCCAACGATATGAATTGCCAAATTAATTCGCTTAATTAATAACTCCAATTCGGGTTTTCATTGTTCAGTAAATATTTTATCTTGCGTCAAATTTTCATGAATTTTAAATTACTTCATTTGCCGTCATAATTGGTAACTTACCATTTATCTATAGAATTCCTTTTAACTATATTACAGCTGATTTTTAATATGACGACGTAATGTTTTTTACTTTTATTTTGAATATACTGATAAAAAAAAATTTTAACCAGGTACCGGTCAATGTTTCACCAAATTTCAACCTTCGTTTATGTCATATAGTAATGAAAAGTACAGCTTTATTATATTTATGTTAAGAATTTTGAGAGTATTCATTTAATTTACAAAGAGATGTTCGTTGTGTCTAATGTATCGTGATAAAACCAGTTGAATGAAGGTGGATGTTATGCGCAGGCGTCGCGGCGCTATATGGCACGTGAATAATCATCCCTTAATACTAAACTTAATGGTGCGGAACTAAACAATTGGTTGGTGTTTTTTCTTCCCCATCTGTGGCTTTATTCCTTTGGAGTACATTTTATTGGTGATGACTGATGCCGAAGACTGTCTCTGTGAGTAGATACCATCACTACGTACATTTTTACCGACTCCGCTATGAAAAACTCGCTAGAAGATGGGCCGACGATGTAGTGAAGGTAGTGGAAAAGCACTAGATACGAGCAGCACAGGTTGATGTGGAAATCTTTGGGGGAGGCCTATATTCATTATTGACCATCTATCGGCTGATGATGACGATGATGTTTTCTCCCCAGAACTGGTTACTTTAATGATTTTAGTACAAATTTGTTTAATTTCCATTAACTTTTTTTGTTTAACGAATTGGATAAAACATCTATATCTATTATTATATTATAATGTTTTGAATTAAATGCATAGAAAATATCAATTAGTTTAATTTGCAAAGATGAAAGCGGGTTTATCAAGCTTACGTACATTTCAGGCGCTGTGATATCAGTTCAAGCATCGGGGCCGCGGCTCCCTCCTACACCCGCTCCGTCATTCCTCCCCTCTGCTCGTACATTTTCTAACGCGTTGTTCTTATCTTTGAGTAATTACCTTGCTGTTTTGTGTTGTTATTGTTTGGGGAGCGTGTAGCTTTTTGTTTTTTCGCCATTTGATTTTAACACAAAGCCACAGTTATCCCGTGTTTTATTTCGAATTCTACCGTGCTATATTTCAGTGTTTTTGTTTATAGTTTTTTTAATAGCGTAGTTGAAGACAGTTAGTAGTCAATCAAAATGTTGACAACGACGTATATGTATGCAGTAGGAGCATAATAACATTTTTGTTTCACCGGTCTCTATTATCGGAGTCCGTCTAGGAAGGTACCATCGCGGCTCCTATTTCTACCGCCAAATTGTAATATGCAAACATTACTATGTTGTGGTTGGTGGGGTGCTATATGCTAATTAAATTACTGGGGTAATGAGACAACACCTGACGTCTCAAGGGGATGAGCGCAATGTGGTGCTGTATATACCACCTTAACTAGTACCACGTTGTTACAGGTAGGCGTACTTTCCATCAAGTGAACGCCTTGATCGTTTCGTCAACTCGTCGAATAAAAACAAAGTGTTGTATCAACAGGTATTTTAAACTTTAAAAAGGAAAAGTACTAAAGTTTAGCTGTTATACAATTTTAATTAACGTTTTTTTAATGAACGAATATTAATTACAGTTAACTTTAATTTATTTCAAACAGTGTCACTTATTTTATATTGTTAAATGTGGAAATTTTCAACAATGTAATATTACATAATATAAGTGAAGCTAAAGAAAAATGTGTCAGTACTATAAAGAATTTTGTATTAAAAGCCATGGAAGTAACCTCGTTTTCTCAACTAAATATAAAAAATCATTCGACATATTTACTAGTACTATCGAACTAACATTCCAATTGTTTTTATTAACAAAATTAAGAATATTTTTAATTTAATGATTATTTTTCGAATGAATTATTAAAACAAACTACTATAGTACTATAAAGTTCTTTTAATTGGTAGAATCGGGTTACTAATAGGCTGTTTTTTTTTAAACTTAGCAAGATTGAAACCACCCAATTCCTGCCACTCTGCAGATATAAAAGTATTTATATGTTTCAATAATTATCAAATGTGACTGATTGACTACATGTACAGATAAGATCCAAAGTATTCAAGGGAAGTTACGTTTACCATTTTCTAACGTATTATTACTGTAAGTAAACATTTCAATTAAAACATTGATCTAGCTTCACGTAATCCAAAATAGTCCATTTAAAATTTTTAAAGTGTATATACGCACCGATATGAAAAATACGGCGGTCAGATCAGTATGAATTATATAACCGGAGTATCCACGAGTAGCCTAACACAATTAATATTAATCGATGCAGTTATCCAGGTAAAATAAAATCTATTTTTGTGTCTATACTAGTTAGCGATCATTATCGATAGAAATTAGCAGGGTTCCACAATTATCTGCTTTATTAACATTAATATCTGAAAATCCGAGTAATCAAATAATACAAAATGATTCGCTTATTGTATGTAAGCGAAAGTTCACATTATTTTTTTTACTACTTTGTACATATAACTGTTATAGCAAATAATAATCACAGGAAAATAAAATAGTACAGGCGAGACTAACACATTTTGTGTTTCCTAACAGCTAATCTTAGTGAAAGAGTAAGCCTATATAGGTAGTGAAATGTACAACGGTCAGGAATAAAAAAATATGCCTTAAAAAATAAAATTTACAACTACATAATAATATTATACCAAATGCTATATAAGAAGTCATAAATTAGCTAGTAGTACAATGTAAATTTGTTTATCTGTTCTCTGGGCAAAATTTGTCATAACCTTATTTTTGATTCTTTATCATCTTAGGGGCAATCAATATGTTTTTGAATACTGGATATTGTGTCAAGTTGCAAGCAAATTTCGTGACAATCATGTAGTTTTTATTGCGTTTTTACGCATAGTATGTGGTTGTATATTACATGTTAATGATATACGTTTTACATACACGTAAATTCAATAATTTTAGCTGCAGTTCAAAACTTACAACTACATGCACTTGATGTCGCTAATCTGCATTATTGGTAAATAAACTGTATAATTGATTCACTGCTTCAGATTATGGCAAGATGGAAAAGGATAGATAACGCGTTTATTGAAATAAAAAAAACGTCTTAAAATCAATACATTATATGGACTTTGGTAAACGTACAGTAACAGTACAAAAGACAGATGTTCACATGAAAAATGTATGTAGGATTCATAGGTAAGCATTGCAAGCAGCCATTTAATTTTTTTGAAAAAATGTCTTAGGCACATATTGTCTCGCCACAAAAACTGTATGAACGCAAATTATTCCCGAAGTAAATTTTTTTCTGCTACGGTATGGCAGTAAAAAAAAGGTAAATTAAAAATATCTTCTGCTTATTTGCAACAGTAGCGATACTTGCGGCCTGTTGCAATTTTGCAAATTAATTGTAAAATGACAGCGGCGCATCCATCGCGCGCGGCTCTCTTAATGCGCTCTCACTAAGTGAAGCGGCGGCTGCGGGCGGCACCGCGTACCGCATCGTATAACGCCGTAGCTTCGGTGATTATGATAATGACGCGGTAGCCGCGCTTTTTCCGCCAGTCGTCGTATATTGCACGGCTCGACACCGTTTTCGATTCTGCTCGTGCGGATCCGGGAAACCGAGCTGGTATGCTCCGCCGTTGCTTACCTTAACTACTCAGAGATGCCTTTAAATTATGCAGCTCTCCATAATCCGCGTCCTAAACGCCTTTCCGTCCGCCTCAATTATTCATTCGTGAGGTTTGATGTATTAGAAAATTGTCGCGGTACTCGAGACTAGCGCTGCTGTATAATTCAGATGTTTCGCTCTCGCCGCAGCTGATACTGAACGCTATTGCTATATTTGATAAAACTATACCTGCTGGATTTTAATTTTTATTCGGTTTCTCTGTTTTATCTATTGTTATATATATATTTACAAATTTTTTATTAATGTTTATTAATTTATGTTCTAACAATTTGCGTAAGAATGATTTTAAAGGACTTATGTCGTATTGATGATGATAAAGTACGTGAATTTCGAAGACGACTGGCTCAACTTTTATAAATACCTCTCCGCCGATTTTACTTCAAACTGTATGTAAAGAAAAGCATATGTAATTCAAATAATTTAATGTTTCTTCGGATCAAAATATATCTACGTTCTGACAGACGTTTTAGTGAAATTAGTCTCAAGTTATATCGTAATTACACTTTAATTTAATCCTTTTTACGCGCTGGTCAAAGTGAAATTAATAGATAAAATAAAGTTAATATACTCATAAATAAAATCAATTACATAACCTTAAAATATACAATCTTATAATAAAAAAGCTAGAGACTTATTTTAACTTCTATATGTACTCAAAACTGGTTTATATATATTAAACACTTATGTCCTTAGTGCTAATATCTAGCTGAGGGGGTTTATCAGCTGATGATGATTAAACATAATCGTTTCATGGTCTATCATTTCAAGACGATGAACATAATGCAGCAGTGGTCGTCTTAACTAGCTCTACTTTGTTATGTGAAAGTCTATCACTTATTATCAGCTGATCATCTCGCTTTGTTA
>DWLS01005351.1:0-12796 GCA_018246255.1 Pachliopta kotzebuea | reverse complement strand
TTGGGCCATCTCCCTCCACGCAGGCTCAATGCAAGTTGGTGGAGACCCAGAGCTTCGTTTCTTGATTAACAGGGTGCACCACGAGCAGGTGAGGTTGATGCAGGTCTCGTAAGTTATTGTGTTGACCCCTGACACTCCGAAGAAATTTATTCTCATTAGTTGAGAAGGTGATTAATTTGTGAATAGCCATTTTTCTGTCAAATTTTCATTAGCTTCATCTTCTAAATGTAATACTAAATTTAAGATCTTTATTTATCATCACTTAAAAGTACCATTCTAAGAAATTGATCAACGGGTGGTAATTGAATTAGGAGCACTGCTAAGTAACGAGTTACTGGAACTTTTTATATACTTTCAGCTTAAATCTGATAAAGTAAATGTTAAGTTTCAATTTACGATAATTATGAGTTATATACTAAATTATACTTAATTGTGCTTCGGTGATGCTTTGAAAACCTTATAAAGAATCTATATACCAAAATGGCTTTGAGCAGATAGTTTATTTTCTGGTTTGTATACAAATTATTTTTTAGCATAAAACAAAATTACAGTGTATTACTAATTCTTCAGTTTTTTGCTTCCCTGCATTCCCTTTTTATTACAAACAAACAATTAATACTATTTTTTTCCGTGCTCTCTTCTGTTTATCACCGTGAAATACTGTGAGGACATCTACCTAATTATAACTTAAAGAGGTTTTAAGTTGATCGCAATCTATTAAATTTCTAACATCTGCGACTGCTCTTAAGACAATCCTGCAACTTGTCGGTTCCCTCACGATGTTATCCTTTACCAGAAGCTCATACCCAGTAGGGATCGAACCCACGTCTTATTTAGTCCGCAGTACTAATATTTAAAATATTATATCTGTTATCACCATATGTATAGTTTTTGCCTAATTTAAAAACATTGTACTAATTACAGATCCTAAATTTTACTTTATGTCATGGCTTTATTAGGGCAAGTCAAGATTTTGGTTCAAATTGGTAATACTGTCATTAAATAATCTATAAGTAAAAGCTAATACTAATCTACTAAAATTTAAATAAAATCTCATAGGCATAACGTGGAATATTTTGATGAAATCTCATCAGCACTAAATTAATTCCACTGGATTATGAACCTTTGATTACACGGAAAATTGTTTTAATATCACCAAAGAATAAATAATTAAATATTAGCATTGGACAAGGTGTCGATTAATGAAATTTTACCTTGCTGGGTTACCGACACCGGGGATTACCTCCTGAATTTTGCTTTGGGATTAGCGAAGCATCATCACGAGCTTCGGGAGGTGAAATATGCAATTCTCATTATCAAACTTTGTTAACGGCGGAATTTAATATAACATTACGCACATGACACGCTGGTATCAAAGTGATCTAATCACAACGGTTATATTATTTTACAAAATTACAATATACCCACAGAATAAAATTAACGTGACTCAAAATTACAACAATTTTTAGGATTTTGCACTTACCTTCTCTGTAATACTGAAGTGAATACATGCTTTCATCATTTCCAATCTATCAATTAAATCAGATTAGTTAGTCTTTAAACTTTGTCACTTCTCTGAATTAAATTTTTTGTTACGAAGATTGATTATTGTAAAAAAAATTTAAATGTTTACTTACGGTCGCACGAGTAATATTTAGTTTTGATCTACAAAGGTGATACTGAAATGACACATTCAATATACCAAATCAATGTATTCATGGAAGCAGAAGGGCCTGCAATATAAATGCAAATAGAAGAGGCACTTCAAAGAATTTTTCGATCTAAATCTGGGCATACCCATATTTCCGGAATAATTTAGAAGTTGATGGAGTACAATAATCGGTAATATATATATCTTAAAAATTAAATTATTTTTATTTAGTGGTTTTACTTTTGTCAACGGTCTCATTTTTCAATCGCAATATAACCAAATTAAGGCAAGATTTAATAGAAGTTTAGCAACTAAAAATACATAACCATTTTAAAAATTATGAGATGCTATAATTTTATAACGATTAAACGAAATACAAAATTTACTATAAAATGTAACGATAATAAACTAAATAAAAGAAAACTTTTCTAAAAGTAGCAAATGTTAATGAATGATTTTATAGCTTATGCAGAACATCTTTTACGACTTCATTGAGAGTAGTTTCCTTAGTTTTATAGTTTTCTTTAGTAATTTTATAAATGACTAACACTAGTCTTAAAAAATATTATACAGTTTAAACTTTTCAGATGATGTTATATTTATAACTGAGATTGTTTCACAAATTTAGCAGCATTCCAACCGAAAATAGACACTGCTAAATATTATTTAGTAGACCTTTAGTCGGTTATAAAGAATTTCATCAAATTCTTGTTCAGGTTTTTAATTTTTCTACATTTTAAAATGAGGCAGTTTTAATACGTCACTAACCTGGTAGTAATACCCTCATCCTGGTCAAATACCAGGGTCAGTAATAGACCTGAAAAAGATTACTAAGAGATTCATGTAACTATCTAATTGACAATGAAGATATTAAAAACAGAGGTACAGAAGAAAATTAAGGAAATCTGTCTTCAAAAAACTTAGTAATATATAGATAGGAAGCTAGAGAAAATTAGTTTCGGATCCATAAACTTTGTTAAAAATATATTATTTAAAATACTCAATTGATTGAAAGTGTGTGTATTGTCTTATATACCGTATTAATTTACCAATTACTGATTCCCGGTAAAGGATCATATAAACAATGCCCGGGACAAAACGAACGGAAATGGAGATAACAAATCACAATTTCAAGGAAACATTTTCAATCAAAACATTTAATTTTTTATTATATAAATGAAATGTTTATATATATTGGGATGAAGAAAGTTATGTGGTGAAGAATTTCAAGTGAATAGATTCATTTGAATATTATTTACCAGTTATTACACTTACAAAATTAATATAATCATTATTATATATTAAAAGGATATGATGGATGAGTAGTGGAGGATTAAAAATATTATGATCTTCAACATCAGTTTGTATACCTTATTGCTTTTTATTCTATCAGCTATGTGATTTATTTGTAAAATACAAATAGTCAATTTTAAGTTCAAGCGAAACTTCAGTATTTTCAAATTATAAGAGAAGAATTAGACAAAAATGTAATTTTTTAATACTTTAGTTATTGTAGATATTAGTTATCATAACGACAAAAAGGGAGGTTAATATCTCAAGTGGATAAATTTTCTGTAAACTTAAAACTTGTAAAATCAATGTACGTGTTTCAAAACAACGCTGTAAGATTCATTTTCAATTTAAATATTTATACTTATGATAGCATCCTTTTGCAATAAATAGTATTTTTTATTTATTACACTATTAATAGCATTACTACAACATAAACGTAATAAACTAAATACAATGAGGTAAATAAAGAGTGGAAAATTTATCTAAACATGACAAATGGACGTAACTAAAGCAACATTGTTTGGTATGTTACATAAATTAGTTATGATATTAATTGTATTTTTTTTTTCTAATTACTGCAAAATGTACTTTTTATTAAACATCAATAAAATTAACTACTTTACTGTTATTTAATCAACAGATTGATTTAAAAAGAAGATTTGAATTTTCACATTTCAATTAAAAACGATTAATAAAGATTACTAGCCTCGAATATTTAGAGTTGAACGCTTTACCAACAAATGATGATGATTATGACAGGGAGTATCCGACTATAAAACAGAAGTTAATTTTTGATTGAAGTGCTGCGGTAGCACCTACCCATGTATTTTTAAGCAAAATGAGCGAAACGCCGTTTTTTCATATAATTGTCATTATAAGCCGAGTGACACCTATTGCTGGACTAAGGCCACCCGCAAAGATATTCATACCAAAGTAACGGTCTCTAGCGGTTTCCATACTGCTAAACCTTAAATAGACATTTTTTCAATTACAAAAGTAGGAACCTATGATGTTAATCAACAAACGAGGTTCTGGCTCACCAAAAACGTTTTTTTAATAATATTCGGAAGATGAATTTCCTCTACTATTGTTTAGTAGAATAAATACTGCCTTTTTTTTACTGTATGTCTACTTCATTATAACTCAAATAACTTTGATTGTATTCTTTCTCATATTTAAATAGAAAAGAAATCAACATTATCTACGTTCAATGAACTTCGCCTACGTCGTCAGTGATTATTCCCATTATTCTCGATCCCACATCAGACTTTGTACGGTTCAATGATCAGAGAAGCCATTTTTCTTTATACAAAATGGCGGGTGACTAAAGACCAACAAATCTGTAAACAAATTTAAGGTTTCACTAACTGTTTTAGTGAAGGGCGAATGACCAGATGTATTTTATATTCTACTTTTTTATAGTCCATTGGTAAATAATACAGACGCAAAATGTTTTCTTGCAAAATACGTAATATAACAAGAGAACAAAGTTGTTAGTAACATTATCTTACAATTAATCATGATCATCAGCCGATAGATATCCACTGTTGAAAATAACCCTTCTCCAAAGATCTCCTCCCGGATCGATCCGTTTTATTCGTTCAGTAACATTGTTGTACATCGGTTTCAAATCGATTAACAACATGTTTATATACCGTGTTTATTGCTTACCAGTAGACATTAGCTTTGTTACTATTATTTTTGACTAGTGAAGAATGTCTATTTATATTTTCTTCCTAATTTTTTAAGCATTGTAATAATAAATGTATTGCACCGTTTCGTCAGGTCGGGGTTAAAATAGCGGTGAAAACTTCTCTCATAGGAACCCATCTTTCACTCAGAACCAAGTTCCATACGTTTTAGATATAACTGATATATTATTGCGCAAATATAAAAATACATGGGCAAACCGCTGTCCGCTTTTTGGTCTATCGCCAACTCATTACTAAATGTCATATAGCGATGTTAAAAGCTTCGCTCACCCGCTTTCAGATTAACATACTCCTAAAATAAACTGACCCTTTACTAAACTCGCAATAGCGATGTAACCTTTTCGTTTTAAACCGAAAACTGTTAATGGTTACCTTAATTTTTATTAAATTAACGATATTTGTATTACACTTGTATTTTTAGTAAATTCCAGTAATTCTTTATTGGATTGATGTCCAACCATAAAATTGTTATTAAATTACTTTCATTATTTCAGTTTTGCTATAAACATGTTTTTTTTTTATTTATATCTTTTAAGTAATAAGGGAAAGATAGAGAAGATTTATGTAAATACATCACTATCTTAATTCCCCATTGCTGAGACTCAGAGCTTTTTTTCACAAGTACTAAATAAAGATTATTTATGCACTATTTAGGCCAAAAGCGCGTTGGTGGATAACACCCTATAAAAATTTCATTGCATCATAGCGTTTTTCGCATGTTCTTTTTTTTCTCTGGACGCCCAAACTCAGTGAGGATCAAAACTGATCTAGTACGCTTTTTAACGTAAGTTATACAATCTAACTACTTCTCTGTGTAAAATATTATATGAAATTGCTATCATGATCAAACGTGTCACATTTTTTTCAAAAACATGACGGCATCTAGAGAATGTGGTAACATTGATAACGAATGATATCCTTTGATTTACGATTCCATTACAATATGTACATCAGATAGAACCGTCTTCGATGTAATAAGTATCGAAATATTCAAAACAACATTGCTTGTTAACGACACGCATGGCATTGAATGTTGAATATATCTAATTTAAAATAGCATTAACCTATGCGACATGAGTGTCTTTACCTATGTCTATATTTATTAGAATGGATTCTATTTCACACAATTGCGTCATTAGATCTTTAAAATAACAAATGGCTCACTTAACGACCTTTAAAATAATAAATCTATAGCCAAAACGATATTGTCGCTCCTTACCTAACGTTAATTATAATTTAAACGTTAATATTAAAGTCAATTATAATCCCATTTGTAGATTAAAAATAAAATAATTTCTGTTTATATTATCGTAACAAAAATAGAAAGTGAAACCTATGATGTTTAATTTAAGTCTGTTGTTAATGGTGTCCCTAACATAAATTTGTTGTACAATTACACAGTTTTCAAAACTTTGTACCATAAACATTAAGCATGTAAATTATTTACATTGTTTGATACATAATATCATAATTTCTTTGCTATTAAACATATAACAATCAAGAGATTATTGGATTTAATGAAAAGATTGAATCTAAAATAGACGAGAATAAAAGATCCGGATTTTCTGTGGAAGATACATTTTAAAATATTGCCGTTCGCGCTAAAGAGAAAACATTTTTAGTCGCCGCAGCAAAGAGACAAGGAAGACGTTCACTTGATAGTAAGTGATAGCATCATTATCACGAGGTGTCTTCTTCAAACTGCTCATAATTATGTGGCACTAGTTAAAATGATATACACAACGCCATATTGTATTCGTCGTTTTGAGTGAAAATTTAAAATTCTGTTACCTCAGTAATTTAATAAAAGCAGGAAAAGGAGGTACAGTGTATCGACCTAGATCGTCTCCAGAAATAGAAATCTATCACCTAGTCACCATTTTGTTTTTAATAGCATGTAAGTATAAGTATATGGAAACATTTAACAGAACTTGATCGCTAGGATTATTACATATCCGTATATTGGATCGTCGCTTTGAAATATAACGTAATACGTAACGTTAACGTAGTATTATTAATAGCTACAGTGCCCTTCGTGTTCTCATTTGATAATGTACAGCAGCGAAAATATATGCTTCAGAAGTATCTAGATGAGGAAGCCTACAAAAGAGACCTATCAAATTGTTTAGTAAATCTTAACATTTTTCTTACCTTTATAACAAATTATTTTATATCCGCTAGTACACAATTGCAAGATATTTTTTCATATATTATCTAGTCATAAAAACAGTACTGATAAAAACAAAATAAATATTTGCAGCGATTACGAAAGTTAGAAATTTTAATAACATGTGGGATTTTACAACAGAACGTTTTTCGTCATTTAGCTACTAGAAGTTAGACGATTTTTAGTTTAATTCTACGTAGTATATAAGAAATACCTTGTCACTCATATCTAAGTGATCTTAGTATCGTTCTTATTTATTCCATGTCGATGTTTAATGCTGCTAGTCCTTTGACCTCCTGATACAACTCATCGGCTATCTGGCGAACCCAAATCAACGACCTAAACGTTCTTCTTATTTATACCCCTATAACATTTTATAAGTTTTATATAAAACAGTCTCTTGGCTAATTGTTTTTGTTTTCATATAAAAAATCCTCTTGCTCAACAATGCCGATATGTACCGAATTTAATAACAGCACAATTTTGTCAGCGAGCATTATCTTATCGACGAAAATGTTTTTGTGTACAGAGCTCTTAATACATTTAAACCCTCGAGTGCTTCGCTATACTTTCATTTTTATAGTCCTCTGCATAAAATGCATTCCATTATATATACGCAAATGCTTTACGATGTATTCAATATCTAGATAATGTGAAATCCGGTTAAACCCGTAGTTACAGACATTTCTTTGCCACAGCCTAATTCTATGAACTAAGAACAAGGTATTTATTAAAATTTGGTATAATGTAATACAAAAACACTGTTTCATGAATCGCGTATGAGAAAACAATAAAATTTATTTAATTTGTGTAAATACTAAATATTAATTTCCATGAAATTTACATTGGTAAATATTATATTTGACTAATACATATTTTTTTGTTACAGGTGAACAATTTCATTGTCATAGATTTCCCAAAGAAGTAACGCAAGAACAAAATGTGACTACACATAAAATTAAAAACAGTATGAAATCCATGGAAACCTTCCAAAGGTTAAAAGATAGCCGAAGTAAACATTATCGATTGAAAGATGATAATAGACACGATCAATACAACACGCTTATGATGCTTAGTTAAGTAGAGGAATAAATTATGCAGACCGAATCATGGACGGCTAACGTGACATTGTATAACGACAGCATCACCGACTATAGTCACAATGCAAACGTTACTGATATAGCAGATCCCATCGAAGACAAAGCAATTCAGGCTGTATTCTGTACTGTATACACAATAATTTTCGTCGTCGGTATCTTTGGTAATGCACTGGTCTGTTACGCCGTTGTCAGGAACCGAGCGATGCAAACTGTCACAAATTTGTTCATCACGAATCTTGCGCTCTCTGATATATTGCTATGTGTGTTTGCTGTACCATTTACGCCACTTTACACTTTTCTCGGTAGATGGGTGTTCGGCAGCCTGCTATGCCATATAATGCCTTACGCCCAAGGCTGCAGTGTCTACATTTCAACTCTCACCCTGACGTCAATAGCTATCGATCGATTCTTCGTAATCATTTATCCCTTTAAACCCCGAATGAAGATAAAAACTTGTATTGGATTGATAATTTTTATTTGGATATTCGCTTTGTCAGTTACTTTCCCGTATGGATACTACATGGGTTTACAGGATGTATACTGTGCAGAGGAATGGCCTTCAGACCAAATTAGAAAAGCCTTTGGTGCGGTAACAACTATCATGCAGTTTGTACTACCTTTTATAGTAATGGCTTTTTGTTACACTTGTGTTAGCATTAAACTTAACGATCGATTGAAATCTAGACCCGGCAGTAAAAATAGCAAGAAAGAGGACGCCGAGCGGGAACGAAAGAGGAGAACAAATAGGATGTTGATAGCGATGGTGGCAATTTTCGGCCTTTCGTGGTTGCCACTGAACCTTATTAACATAAGCAGTGACTTTTACTCTTTAGCTGAAAGTTGGAAGTATTACATGGTGTTGTTTTTTATTGCACATTTCATAGCGATGTCTTCAACTTGTTACAATCCGTTCTTATATGCTTGGTTGAATGATAACTTCCGTAAGGAGTTCAAACAAATACTACCCTGTCTAGGTGCGTTCGTGATAAAGAGATCAAACCGAAAACTTAACCAGTCCGAGAGAACCGGTATGTACCGCTCCGAAAAAACCTGTAACGGCAACGAAACTGTACAGGAGTCATTATTGACTTCTACAGTAAATAGATTATCTTCCACCAGATATAAAATTGAGTTTAACGAAAAGTTAAAAGAGTTTGAAGATGATGTAGAAAACATAAGTCCAGACGACAAAGCCGAGGACAACCCAAGTCCCAATGAAGACTGTATTAAAATGTATATGTTAGTTGATAAGTCCGTAACGACGTCTGATAAGGAACCCATAGTATCGGCTTTGTAGCTTTAAATGTAAGTTCTAACAGCGGGCAATGTAACTGATATCAATTTATTGAGAAGTTAAACTGATTATTAATCTTTGTTCCTTTAAAAGTTTTTCTATATTTTCTATAACATGTATATAATGAATACATTCTTTGTAAACTGAACAACGAGTTCTAATAAGCTGCTAGTAATTGAAGACCTTAATATCAATTAAATCTCGCTTTTTACATCAAATTTTTAAAACGTCAAATTACAATGAGTTTGAAAATGGTGAAGCGAAATCACCCAGAATATTCTGGCTATCATATCTTAATGAATTGCAAAATATATGGTATTCCTAACACCATCCAAACTGTACATGTGATCTGGAATCGATTCAGGAGTTTATGTTTTACAAGCAAGCTCTTAGTTTGTGCAAGGCATATCATTTACCAAGTTTATTTACAAAAGAAACTGTTACTATTAAAAGAAATAACATTATGGTATTAATTTAAACGTTGACCTGTTTATAATACTGATTCTTTTTATTATTGTTACAGGGAATTGGATGTTGCATAAACATAACGAGTCCTTACCTCAACTATATATACTAAAGTCGTGTTCATTAAACAGATGTAATACATTGTATAATATAATAAAATTGAGGATATACATATATTGTTTCTTTGTATGTTAGTACAATTATAAAAGTGTATATGCAGGCATTAAATACATAAAAAATATAACATAATTATTGTTGTATATATTTTTGTAAATATTGAATGATTAGTCTAGTCGATCAGCAGATAAACATATATACCTGTTGTAAAATTTATAATATCACTTAATGTTGTTTGTATGTACATTTAGATTATATTGTTGATAGCTGCAAGTAAATCACCGATTTAGGAAAATTGTAAAATATCAAATAAACCTAACGTGTATTGTATGAAAAGTATATACGTCAATATAAAAGTTCTACGGAGCTATGAGCCCATTGACGGATATACTTTTTTAATATAGCGTATAAAAGTAATCAAATGTATGTATGTATAAACTATTTTTGTAAGGGTTATAATTAGAAAGTGTATAATGTATAATCTAATTAAAAAAAATGCTGCGCCTTCATCATGTCAATGAAACTGAATGTGTGCAATTCGTTATTATGTCAATAAAAACGTGTCCATTACGACGTTTTAATTTTTATTATTATTATCTGCTGGCGAATGCATACTGATGGGTATAGGCATCTTCAAGAATATCCATATCGATCAACCTTCATCGCCAGAGGACAACAAGTCATCGACAGCATCTACGACCTGAGGAAGATCACTGCGAAACATTGGTTACATTTAACACCAAAATTGTCACCAAGGGCTAATAATGAGTAAAACAATGTTTGGATGTCTTTGCATTATAATAGTAAACAAAGTCAAAGTAACAAAAGTTCTCTTAAAACAAGGAAACTTAAAATTTATAATTCCTTAATCAATAAATAAAATATTCGTCTAAAGTTTTTGTTAATTTTTTTTGTTTAATATATAACAGAAAAAGACGTCATGTTTTTGCATTTATTTCTCTTATTTTTGTTCATCTCTGATCTAAGAGAAAGTAGTATAAAATGCTATTAATAATGTGTATTAAACTTTTCAAATAAAACAAAGAGCACCAGAGCTAAATAATATTAATATATTTTCAATACAACTCTATTTCGCAACAAGTGTTAAGCAAATTGCAATTTCTTCTTTATCGCGCCGGAAATAAAACGGAAGAAATTAAACAAACAAACGAAGCGACAATCGTCTTGGTCCGATTTGTTGTTCCAACAGTACACTTCTCTCACCGACAGTATATTATTTTTATTTCTAATCAAACAATTGGGTAAGTAACAAATTCAATTTGTTTACAATATAATATACTTTCATTGATTTTGAACTTTTCGATTAACTGCACCAGCCCAGTTGTAATAAACCTGCCCTTAACAACGAGACGCCTGAAGGCATAGTCATATAATTTAAAAATTTAAGTCTTTTTCTCAAATATTTTATTATGCTATAAACATCGTAACTATCGCCACTATATATCGACTGTATCACTTATTATTATGTGAATACTGTGCTCCTCCCAATGGTTCAACGTATCATAAAAGTAGCTAGTCCCAGTGCCTTGAACTTTTAAGCGTGATTACTTCACGTGGTAAAAACATCGATTACAGGGTTATAACATTAATTTACATAAAACGTAAGTTCAATAACATGTTTTAATGTTTTAAGTAATATACTAAATTATGTATGCTTACGCAAATTTGCATGACCTTATTTTTTTAAATGCAATTGCGTAATTTCAATTGTAAAGATCAAACTTTTGTTAGTTTTAAATGTTTTACTGGTTGTTCCTTGTTCATAATTGTGAATATTAATTTGTTAGAATGATACCATTTAAAAATATAATTAGATTGAACTTTGCACGACCTTTGTTTATTATTATCAATAATAAGACAGAAATAGCCAATAACATTATAGAAGCTAACCTCAAGGCGGATGAGGTTAAGCAGAAAACCGCATTAAATACACTCTCATAGAAGCAAAACTAATTACCGCTACTGCCTACCTACATTAGAACATATAATCAATATTTTTAATGTAAAATACTTTAACGTTATAAAAAGGTACTACATAAAGATACATAAAGTAACGCGAAAAAGGTTACATGTACAAAAAAAGTTTAATACATCAATTTTGATCAAAAATTTCAACGATTTAACCGAACCGTGGTTTAAGATAATAAAAAAACTGTGCTGCGAATTGAAGACTTAGTCTTTGTTACCTAAGCATCGGAGCTTTGTCTCTGGGGTGATTAGCAAAAAAATATTAAATTAATAAATTTTCTCCTAATGCTCCAAATATTTTCCTTCTAAATCGTTTTAAAGTGCCTCTTGATAATTAGATAATTAATAAGTAGTATATATTGACATTGAAATATAAATGAATAATTAAAAAACCTATGTTGTAACGAATCTCTGTGTTATACTATGTTTTTAGTATACTATTCTTCCGGTACGCTGTAATTTTTCAAACTCAACTTGTATACAACCAAATGTTTATAGTTTCACTTTATAGTGGCCCCACGAGTATATCCCCGGGCGAATTCCAATTTCATTGGAAACAATAAATGTCTATTAGAAAATTGTACCGGAAGTTTCACTTTATATGTTAATTCAAATGTTTTCAATCTAAAATCTTCTTCAGTTATAGTTATTACTTCTTATTTTCCTAGAAATACAGTATCTTTCGAAATTTCTCTCTCTCTTCTAAAAACCTCAACAAAAAAGAGGTAATTACTCATAAAGACTGTGACTTGACTTCGTATTAATTTAGATTGTCGATGTCCACTGCTCAAAAAGGTTTCTTTTTTCTCTTCGAATCCTTTTTTAGTCGCCTCTTTAAACAGATCCAGTGTTCTTACACCGAAAAATATGTAATTTTGTATATGTCGTCGAAGGCGATACAGAAATGTTTTTAAAAATGTTGACGTCACGATTACTTCCATCATGATGACTCATGTCGAAACAAGACTACAAATGGAATCTAATCACTGTTTATTGGTATTTCAGAGG
>DWLS01005350.1:0-12799 GCA_018246255.1 Pachliopta kotzebuea | reverse complement strand
TTTACGACCGGCCGCCTGCCTGACATCAACCCTCTTTGGGAATGCTGTTGTTGAGCTAGAGGTACCCAGAGAGGTGCCCATGCTCTCCGAGGAAGAGGCCGTGGTTATGCAGCTATCCGGTTCTGAAGAACTTATTTCCCTTTGTCGCCTTTTACGACACCCATGGAATGAGTGGGGTGGCCCTATTCTATTCTGCCGGGTGCCACATGGCTACGTAAAAGAAAAAATATCCCTATGTCAATGTACTTCCATAACAAATATTCAACGTATTACAACCAGAGACATGGATGTTGAAGGTATCACAGACTTTTGTTTTAATGGTTAAAAATTTAAGTACTAACTGCAGATCTAGATCTCGCACCGCCTGCTCCGCGATGCGTATGAACACGTCGCCTATGATCTTGCGCTTGTCCTCCGGCGAGGTCGCGTGGCAGAGCAGCGGCGTGTGGCGCGTGCGTCCCCCAACCTCGCGCACCGCTGTGCTGCCCTGACGGAACTAGCGCACACAGAGAACACACACACTTAACTTCTAAAACGTCCCTTTAAGATAATCCTTACATACAATCCTATTAACTCATAACTGGCCGCTAAAAATTCTTAATCGAGCCGCCGCAGAGCCGGACCCTGTTTGCATTATAAAACAGGTTAAATAATAAATTAATCTTTTATTTAAAAACTGGAAAAGAAAACACTAGAAAATAAGTCAACTGGCACAAAGTTATCTTGTCAAAAAACGTACTACTACGTCAGCGGCTACTGGATTTTGAACAAAAAATGACGTATTACTACGTCAGCGGCCAGTAATGAGTTAACACATTCACTGCCAAGCGATATGATCCAAGAACAGCTTGGACATGTGATATTCACAGACTCCAACTTGACCAGGGTGATATATAAATGGCTGCGAATTCTTCTAAACTTAAAATTTTATTAACACATTCACTGCCAAACACTCGGATCTAAGTATTGATCTAAGTTTTTGCTTTCGGCCGCGAAAGCTTCTTCGGACCCTGAGCTCGCGGATCCGGACTCCGCGAGCTGAAAAGTGCATATAAATTATATAGTATAAGGGAGAGGAGGAAGACGAGGGAAGAGTATTTGGGGAAGAACGAAGAGGTAGGAAGAAAAAGGGAGAGATGATACAATAGATACTTATATATGTAAACTGTACCTTAATCTAATTCTGTACTTCAGAGTACTCTACTCAGGTACGAAAAAAGAGGCGCGGGCTCGCGGATCCGAGTACATAGGGTCCGTAGTTGTGTCTCCAAATGAAGTTTGAAAAAACAGTTAATTCAATTTCCTTTTTTTTTTTAAATAAAAAGAAACATTTATTTACCACATCCAATCAATCGTTTACATGTAAGTAAGTTTCAAAATAATTGGTTACCATAGACGATGTATTTATGTGGTAGTGAATGTGTTAAACATATTCACATAGGTTGGCATGATATCACCAAATGAAGCGTATGATCACCTTGAGCTCTGCTGAAAGGAAACTATATATGTAAAGATCCAGATATTATAGACTTATAACATCCGCCATTTACATGGTCAGCTTGGTGTGTAAATGGCCTTGACTCTCCCCTTGTGAGAAATGTATGAAAAAATTGTGTTATTTAAAAAAAATAGTCACCTGATGTCCTGCATTAATGACGTGTAAACGCACCCCCAGCTCTCGAAGGGATCTCTCAACCTTTGCGCTTTCGTTCTTTCGCATAAACCCTGGAGATACACACATTATGAATAAACGGACATCCAGTAGCGAATTTGCAGTCTTGGCCAATCTAGGCCCCAGACCATGTAGCAAGTCTCGGCCACCTTTTTTTCAGTACATAATAAATTAACTCTTTTACAACTGATCGCCCTAGGACGGAGCCTATTGGGCCTTGGGTAAAATCGCCACTACGGACATCAATATTATCAATATTATAAGACAAATTGTTAGTGACTACTCTACAAAAGTATTGCAATTACCCATTACATACCATTGTCGATGTGCAGTGCAATCACTTGGTCCTCCCGGAGAGCTGTCCTCAAAAGGGCCGCGCAAACTGTGGAGTCAACACCGCCGCTCACTAACACCTAGTAAATAACAACATTGATTTTGTTAGAAATCTTAAAATCCATCTTTATGACGTCAATATCCGTCCGTCCGTCAACAATTTTCAATCTCGAGAACTACAAGGGGTAGGAGCTGGTGCTGAAATTTAGCAAACAGACAGATCTCGCTAAGGTAAGATCAGAGCCGTTGGAATTTTGTTGGTATGTGGTCGGGTTCCCGAATTGTAGATGCACAAAGTTTCAGAATTTTGCATGGACCACTTGTTTTCAAACCAATAAAACTTTCAGCGGCAATAAGTAATAATGAGAGAAAAGTTGATAGGCTACTTTTAGCTGAGATTTACGAGACAATTACATATCCTCTTACCATTGTATAGTATTGTAATCAAAGACTAATTTACACTTAGAAAAAAATTAAAAGGTCTTATAATGAATAGGTCCTAGATTTCTTTGGCGAAATAATCCATGCTGCCATAGATTCGATGAGTTCTTACAATATTTTTATATGTATGTATAAGTTTCCCTTCTCAGTGTCTTCTCTGTGCTACGTCAAATACGGGAATACTTAGTATTTATCTTGGACTCCAGGTACGGTTCCTGAAGGTCCCTAACTTCAAAGCACGTAAACCCTATTCACACTCCCCCTTGGAGAGGGTTCCCGAGGTGGCTGGCGGCGTGTTTCGTATTCCGTCGCGTCGTCACCTAAGGATTATTTTATCGGAAGAGGAGCTTCACACCCCTCACCGAGGAGGGCCCGTTCGACCCGGGCACCGAGCGTGGGTTGCGGATGAACTGTCCGATGTTAACCCGTGAACCTCGTATATAGTCGGATATGACTGGAACACCGTGTGAAGATTTTTAGTCGGTTGGAGTCCGACACTATTCCGTCGCCGGCCCTCTGTGGCTTCGAGATATGCGATCCGTTAGCATTTTGTTACACACGAAATCAAAAAAGAACCCTATTCACACTCGGACTACAAGCAAAGATATAGTGATATTCAAACAGTTTTCTACAATATTTCCTCTACCAGTAATATAATAACGGATATATTGATGTTGCGAATTTTTGGAGCCCGTGCAACACTCACCAAAACTTTGTTATCACCGACAGTCTCACGTATGTACTGTACACAGGCCTCGCGCCTCGAGCGCAGTGTAAACGTGCGGGACAGGCCCGCGATATCGAACAGGAAATTAGACAGCATCTGCTTGCCCTTAGGTGTTAGATCAACCTGCAATAGTAACATTAACATTTATATCCGAATCAACAATTTCATCTTTTTTAGCGCGGGGAAATCTTCTAAAGAAACCCTGTTCTGGGGACAAGGCAGAGTTATGAGGGATTTATAAACACTAAAACCAGTGGTCATCCTCAGTGCATTGCAGAAAACCCCCAGGATTTCCTATGGAACACACCTTGGTTCTCTGCACTGTTAAGCACTTCCTGGAGAGTGCTTACTCAGCTATTTCACCTAATATTAAGTAATATGTGCCATAACAATGTGGCACTAATGTGAATGGTATGCACTGTAGATTACACTTGTTGCGTAAAGACATTTAGATTTCTTTTTCAAATAATTTAATTGTAGATATACTGCTAAATTACCTCAGGATGAAATTGCACTCCGTACAGACGCATCTGTTCATTGTAGATAGCAGCGATGAGATGGTTCGAGGAGTGGGCACCAACCCTGAACCTCTCGCCGACTTTTTGAACAGAATCCCCGTGCGTCAGTAACACTGGCTGCAGTTTCTCGAGACGGCTGTGGGGATTCCATTACATATGCTAATATACACATTTGAATTATTTCTTAAATTTTAGGATGTACATTACTAAACTTAACGCCATTCGGATAATTAAATTGGCATGCGTATATATTTGCATTTTTTATGAAGTTTCCATGTTATATATATTACTTTATAACTAGTTGAACAACTGATAGTGTTTCAATGCAAACTTATCTTTTAACTAGCTTCATGGTAGCTGTCACCATATAAGATCCAATATAACAAGGAACTATAAATATATAGCTAATAATAAAGCTTACTTGAACAGTGGACATGTTGTCTCGACCTCAACTTCATACTGTCCATCCTCCCGAGCCTCCTTGCGTAGAACCGAACCACCAAACTCTTTGTTAAGCATTTGCATACCGTAGCATATACCTTAACAATAACAGCACACGATTAAATTTATTTTCAAAACATAATACTAAACAAAAACTTTATAACTCTGTTATTATTTTTGTCAATTTTGCATTAACTATGACTTAGTCAAGTGTGTGTGTCTGTATATATCCGATTTTCGTTGTGGTCACGCCCTGGCCAAAAAGTTAGGCCGACCAAAATGAAACTTGGAATTAACCCATTTGCTGCCAAGGACGAGTATACTCGTCCTACTTTAAATATATTATAACATGCAGGCTTATGAATTAGCAAATTTTTACTATTACCATCGACGAGTATACTCGCCTTTGGTTTTCTGCTTGTAAATGATTATGTATGATAATATATGTGATCTTACTAAGAAATAAAAAGGTTTTGGTAAACAATAACACTCAAAATATAAATGACAATGGGAATGACTTCATATAATTTAGGCTTGGCAGTGAATGGCTTTATATTAAACTGGGTACGGATATTGTTCTTAACCATATCCGGGTGCGTTCGGACAACCGGAAGCGGTGCCGGAAGTCACTAAGTACCATAACTCTATGCATATTTTTGACATTATTCTTATACAAATTTGTTTCTCGTATAAAAATTACTATTTATATGTACTTCCGGTATAACCGGTCACTCGGAAGTAGAACCAAAAGACACCAAGTACCTTAATGGTGTCTATTTTAATATCTATATTGAAATAAAAGTGTTCCTAGTCAACAAATATTTTTTTTATGTGCTTCCGATTCTGGTCGACCAACCGGAAGTTGGCCAAAATCTGTATACCAATATAGATCTATCGCAAAATTGACAATGAGAGAAACGGCGTTTCTCAAACCAGTGTCTATTTTACCTTTTTTTTATAATTGATATATATTAAAAAACACCTAATACTGGAAGCCCAATCTTGAATATGTCGGCATCATATCTCGGCGCGTCCTCGGCGTAAACGGAGTTGGGGCCGCCAGATATAATGATGGCCCTGTAGCCGGCTTCCTTGAGGTGGTATGCCGGAGTGTCCAAAGGTAATATGTCCGATTCCACGCATAGCTCGCGCACTCTGCGGTCTATCACCTGAAATATTATCAAATAAGATGAAATTATAATTCAAAGCTGCAGGTAGCACCACTTGTGTATGTCTAGCACTATCACCTAGAGTACAAACACTGCTTACTTCCGGTAAATTCTGTAAGCCTACTTAAGTACCTAGTATGTGCCCCATGAAAGATGACAACAATAACATGCCGTAGAAAAGCAACATTACAGACTAACAGCACACATTTGCAAGTTCCACCACTTTCTTGTGATTTCTTAAAGATATAATAAAATAAACATTATGAATTTACTTGTCAACATAATAATTTCTAGTTTTACTCTTTTTAAACTGGAAAACAATATTATTTTCACAATAGTGTTTGTCCACAAAAATAGGCACAATGAAAAAAACAATACCTATGATTAGTAACGATAAGTTCAAAACTGGTGGAGATTGCTCGCCAATATTCTGACATTATATTTAGGTATGAATTTACATTATTAAGATCTACTTTCTGCCTTTCCTTTAGCATATTACTGGGTAAATATTTACCCAGTGCATGGCTGCAGCAGCTATAGTTATGTTCATCAAACTACAAATTTTTCATTATACATGTTCTATTTTCACAATCTAATGGTACACAGGAAAAATTTCCACATCCCGTATAAACATTTCTATACAGAACCAGATATACCAAATACATTCTCAAGGTATTAAAGCATTTTTCTTACCACAAACTAATAAGAAATATGAATTCAAATTTTTTATTATTAATTTTACTAGGATATTAATTTTATCATTTACTATTTTTTAAAGAAAAAATCTCTGTAATATATACCATATAATATTTAAATTATTCTCACCTTTCCATATTGAGAGCCAGCATCGAGTATTGCAACTTTATCTCTACCGTGTGTAGATCCATTTGTACCGCGGTACTGTCCCTCAACGCTGGCAGTGTGCATCTCGCCAACTCGCCAGCAGCACTACATTAAACAATAGCAAATAATTTAAGACCAAATATATTTATATATAGCGAGCTGAAACAAAAGTGGACTAAGAAAGAACTGAACTATTGATATTTAAACCTTTAGTTTGAGTGAGGGGATGATTTACATAAAATAAACTAAGGTAAGTAAGGACTTGATGAGAGTGATCTAAGATTGTGCCCGCTGACTTTGTGTTGCCTGTTCTGCTTGCACTGAAATGAGTTAATGATAGTAATAATTATATCTACACAGCATATGTTCTCTAACGATAGTCTTAAGTAACAATGTACATTCATCAACTTTTGCGATTAGTAGATAAAAATTATAAAAAGAAATAAGTATTTTATAAGCAAACAAGATCTCCGACTATAGTCTGAGGAATAAAAGAGTATATTTAAATTTAAAAAAACGATATTCTTATTCATCTCTATAAATATTCATTTTATAGAATTAAAATACACATGTGTGAAATTTTATAATTATTTTAACTTTGATAAGTTTGTTAAACATTACGTTTACTACAAGAAATTATATCAGATATTATATAAGTTAATTTGTTACTGATAGGAATCTCATAAACTATATCATTAAAAAAAATATAAACTTCTTGACCAATTGTTAATCTTTCCGGGTATCAACCGCCATGTAATTTTCTTTATGATAATGAAATATAAATAATGAGGATTAGAATGTAATAAAGGATATGTAGTAATTAATAATATAAAACATAATTGACAGATACTGCTCCAATAGCCACATTTTTTTATTATATGCTATGCTTTTAATGAAATATATTATACTACATTATACAATAAATACGCATTAATATTGTTAAATTAATACTTGTTGGTATTCCAAAAGATACTCTAGTATTAAGAAGAAGACATGCATATCCCATGTACTACCAATTATACATATTTTTTAAAAAAAAAACTACAAAAGTTTTTTATTTAAATTATTATAACTAACAAAACCTATTTGTTAGAAACATAAAATTGTATACAAATACAGACTTGGTAGAATAACACTCGTGTAATACTATTAAAGCAAAATCCCTTAGTCACAACACGAGCAGAGTAAAAATAGTATCCACAATAACTCTTTTTAATCCTACTATATGTATACCATTTAATCTTCCGCTTGTATAATAACTGTTTATTAAGAGCTGTTACAAGAATTCTTGCTATTATTAGAAACACGATTTTTAATTTAGCTATTATTTTAACCACTAATATAAAAAAAAATGTTTCTTAGAAAAAAATCTGTAAAAAATATAATTACTAAAAACTATACAACAAAAAAATTATTTTTGTTTGATACACAAAAGATTAAATAAACCAAGTTATATAAAATTGTTCAATAAATAAATAAACACCTGTTAATAAAATTGTATTATTAATTATTTTTATTTCTCACTGATAAAATCTTAAGTGTGGACATACCTTATTGCAGATGTTTTTAAAAATATACATCCCAACAAACACAACACAATGAATAACCCAACCAAAGCATTGAACTTGGATTAATTGACATTTTCACTGTCACAAAACTTAAGTCAACTGACAATGCAATAATAAACTTAAAACTCTCCACATAAAACATAAATATATTTAACAAATAAATCAGTGTGAAGTAGTTATATTGAAAGAAAGGAAACAATTTGTTCACAGCAGAGTGAACAGTGTGGTTATTTATAGAAAGCATCACACATGAAGCAAATGTATACATGTGTAAGTGCAGAGAATCTGATTCAAATATTGGACAAATAGTTTGGTTAGTTGGCTCAATGCAACACCAATATTGTTCTTCATATCTATCTTATAAATTATAATACAAGATTTTTGAAAGTTTTTTAATTACAATTTAGAAAATTTATTAGTTTTGGGATTATTGCATTTTGCAATGTGATTATCAAAGTTAGTTAAACTGTTACAGTTTATGAATTTTTATAACATAAAACAAAAAAATATGATTGCAAATATTTCGAAAATCTAGTTGGAAACTGGTTATAAATTAATAAAATTTTATAGTAAATTGATTAATATTTATATGAAACTCTAACCTTGGTTAACTCTGTGACACTTAATCTACAACACTAATAAATTATTTGTTACATGTTTGACCCTTTAACACTTAATCAAATTTATAACATGAAAGGTTATAAAAATATACTTATCAATGATCTAATGAAAACTGTGTTAGCTGTTAATTAAACCATGATAGTGATGTAATGTTAATATATTGATTTCAAAATTATGTTTATAATTACGTGAATACCGCGAAAAATGAGCAGATGAGTTTCAAAAATTCAACAAAGACTTTTCAAATACCAACCTTTCTTAATATACAAAACATAGCAATTTATGTCCAGAGAAACTGTACATTTATAAATCATTTTAAAAAAATAAGATATTTGAGATGAAACGATAACAAAACAGATAACAGAGATAATTCTAAGCATTCTTTTGAACATATCAAAAGTAACTTTACGTAGTCCAACTGACACCGCGTTGCGGGCTAGTGGTTTATGTACATACAACAGTATGTATTCAGGTTATCTATATGTAAACTATTATAATAAAGAAGTAGTTACCACCTTCTCCTTATATTAAAATTGCACGAAATGCAATCCAAACCGCACGTAAAACCGGGCTTTGACATTACTTACTTTCTGGGTCACGATGAGGGACATAATACATATTTAGCAATAAGCACTTACCACCATGAATATAAGAGATACATTTAAAATTTATTCTCACCTAAATGTGAATATTCTAGATTTCAAAACCAATTATTCATTAAAAACAAGAAAAAATGTGATTCTCCATTCAGCACTACGAATACAAAATTTTAGTACTAACGATAACCCATAGGTGGCTCTCAATTCGAAAATTGTCACTGCGTTCAAAAGTTTTTGAACAAAATGTTGAAATCCACACGCCTCTTACACATAAAGGCTACTATATAATAAATATCTTATTAAATAAACGTAAATTGAATTCAAATTGATATATTTAACTGCTATAAAAGTTAACACTAAAATCTTCAACATATCACACGCATTATAAATTTTCATGATCATTGTATTTAGAATAATTTTTGGTATTGAGTAATAACATTTATCATTAAATTGAATGTATTACGTGTATATAATATAACTACAAACAAAATAACTATATTATAACATTGAATATTTCAGATTAGATTGATTTATTTTTTATATTTTATTATTGTGTATTTTTGTGTAGATCTGTATCAATTTTACAAAATATGGAATCTGTATCCATCAAAGAAGTCGAATCACGAATTTCGTTTTCTTAGATTACATTGTCATAAATATACTTTGGTTATTAGTTTAAAAGTAATATAGCAAAATGCCTGACCATTTAGGAGATGATATGAGAAAAGTGAAAGATGACAAAGAAGAGCCTGAAAAGGAAATAAAATGTAATTAATTTGCTTATAAATGTTTAACCCAAATTAAAATAAATTTTTACTAAATTAAATTTTGTTTTTTAGCTCTCGACGAAGGAGACATCGCACTTTTAAAATCATATGTGAGTAATCATTTTTCTGTTACAATGATCCGTATTGGTTATTTATTAGAACATTGAAATTAAAGAGTTCCCACCAATTAAAACAAAGATTAATATTTGTTTGTCATTTGTTTCACTACATAAAATTGTCTTTGCTATATTTTTGAAAATTCAGGTCCTGTAGTCCAAGAGTATATAGCAATTAACATCTGTACTGTAGAGTATCTCAATATTTGTAGGGATTTAAACCATATTTGCTATATAAAATTATGTATTTCAGGGACAAGGACAGTATACTAAAATAATCAAAGAAGTTGAAGATGGTATACAGACTGTAATGAAAAGGGTCAATGAACTTACAGGAATTAAAGAATCAGACACTGGATTAGCTCCACCAGCACTATGGGATTTAGCAGCTGACAAACAAACTTTACAAAATGAACAACCACTACAGGTATAAAAATATTTCCACTTTCAATAGTTATTTCAAAGTGTGTATTTTGTACAATATATCACATATTATTCTAATAAGTCTCTGGTCAAAAACAGTAGCTTGAACTTTTGGTATTGATTTTTTTTACATAAAATTTTCTTTATTACAAAATCATCACAATATAAAGTGTGTTTCATTTTCCAGGTGGCAAGATGTACAAAGATTATCAATGCAGATTCCAATGATCCAAAATACATCATAAATGTGAAACAATTTGCCAAATTTGTGGTAGACCTGGCTGACTCTGTGGCACCTACAGATATTGAGGAAGGGATGAGAGTAGGGTGAGTATTTTTAGTAAATTAATTATACAAAAAGATGGAAAGAATCTTATAATGTTTAAAATTGACAAAAATTATAAAGTTTTAATATATTTGTGTAAGCATATATTGTAAAGTATTTAAGAAGAACTATTTAAAGCAGATTATAAATACACTTAATAGTAATAAAAAAACTGTATATTCAAGGATGTTTAATCATAATTTTTTTTTATTCAAAATTATTGTTCACAGAAAGTATGTGTTATTAAAACTTTTATTTGAATTTCTAACAATGAGTTACTATCTTGGGAATGAAGACAGAGAGTTGTTTGAAAGCAATCAATTTTCTGGCACACTTTCCCGACATTATCAAGTTCATTTCTTTCAATTGGTGTGCTGAGCTAAACCTCCAACTTATTAAATTGAACTACATAATTATTTTGCAGTTAAAAGCTAATACTAATATAGTACAATACCATTCTATTAAATATTCATATTTATTAACAAGACTAATATATATTATTAACAAGACTAATATATATTATTTTATGAAACATTTGATAAATAAAACTTCTCTCTCATAGTTGAGCTTACAGAAAAAAATATATGTAATTTAATAGATGTAAAAAATATCATTTATGTAAAACATAAATGTTTTTGAGGAAACAGGCTTATATATTATGTTTTAATAAAGGAAATCCTATATCTCATGATCATATATTTCATTTTCTTAAACTATCCATTTTAGAGTTGATCGTAACAAATATCAAATTCATATTCCGCTGCCACCAAAGATCGATCCCACTGTAACTATGATGCAAGTTGAAGAGAAACCCGATGTCACTTATAGCGATGTCGGTGGTTGTAAAGAACAGATTGAGAAGCTAAGGGAAGTGGTTGAGACACCATTGTTACATGTAAGTTTTATACTTAATTGAATTTATCTTTACCACTATTTTTTTCAATTCATCTTTAACACGGGCTCAACACCTGTTCCTGGGGACTGGGAACGAATTTTCCTTGTGGCTGGCACTAGAATTTTCGTTTAGCTGGCGGCGGTCCATGAGATTGATAGTATTAAAGTTAAAAAATAAAATTACTCTCAATGAAATGTGATCAAATATAATTTTAAGAAAATTTATTGAAACATTCTAAACAAAAATGCTTCTTTATACATATTACAATATGTAACAACTTTTTTAGTAATATTTGTAGCTGTCCTTCGTCCAAATAGTTGTGAGTTGTTATCATAATTTGTACAGTACCTTTAGACTTTATGTACATTTCCTTCCTTTTTATATAATTTATGAATAATTTTTTCACGTTGGATTGTATTTCCTCATCTAGCCGCCGTGTGAGTGCATCTGTCAGTTGTCTGCGAAATGCCGTGACTGATATCACATCACACATACGCCTTAAAGACGTCCAAAATAGCGCGACATTGAAGAATTCTATATCTCATTAGTACTAAAGTAATATCTTGGTGATAGCATACAACATATTATCACACGCTGGCTTAACGGAAAGGACAGCAAATTCAGCGCCAGGCTGAACATGTTAATAATAAGCAATTATGCTGTATATATATTTTTTAATTCTAGCCGGAAAAGTTTGTGAAGCTGGGTATTGAGCCGCCTAAGGGTGTGCTGCTGTTTGGCCCACCCGGTACCGGCAAAACCCTCTGCGCACGCGCCGTCGCCAATAGAACTGATGCCTGTTTCATCAGGGTTATTGGTAAGTTGCTTTAAAAACAAACTTTTTTTAATAAGTTCTTAAAAAAATACTTGATATTAATAAACTTGACACATGAAGCTACAAAGCATGGAATAGTTTAATGTGCATCACTTGTTAGTTTCTGATTTGGTATTAACTGTATTATAATATTAACACTAGATTTACCAGCTGTTTAACTACACCTAATTTCTAGAAGCCTAATTAAGACAGCACACAGAAGAAGAAAGTATTGTCACCCAATTGTGAGGTGTGTAACAAAATAGAAGATTTTCATCACATATTACAGTAATGTGCCTGGAACAGAGAAAGCAGGGAGACGGTCATGGAATCCCTTAATATAAATAAATTTAATATTAGCCCTTATCACAGTATTCTGTCTTCTCCGTCCTCAAAGAAGGCAAGAGCACTGTTTATTTATGTTTCTAAAATATTATTAAATAATGGGAATACTAATAATATGTAAATGTAATTGTATTATGGTACGATGGAACTGACATGATTTTCTATTAAAAGTTCCAAAATAA
>DWLS01005349.1:0-12799 GCA_018246255.1 Pachliopta kotzebuea | reverse complement strand
TTTGTGAGGAAAATATTTGATTTGCACAAGAAATAGTAGTGGAATAAGGACGACACTAAACCTGATGGAGTCCGGCGGAGGTCCCCGCTCCATTCAGCTTTGGTATCGCCTTCAAATAAATGTTGTTTCCAATAATTTGTAAGCGAGTGGTCTCCTGGCAGTGGGCCGCGCGCCCACCGCTGGGAGACCACCCCGCCCCTCACCCAGGGGCGGGTGAATAGAAATTTTACGAAAAAAAAAATACTCATTACCTAAAATTAAGCATTATTAACCAATTATTACATCAGTAGTGGTTACTTGGCTGTTTTAAGTAATTTTATTCATTAATATTTTCTCGTAATTTATGTGTCTATAATTATTAATTTATTGGAATTAATTATAATTGAAGTAATGAAAAAAAAAATATGAGAAATTGTCACATTTTCTTCACTTTATACAATAGTTTTTACAATATGATATTTAATATCCTCAATGGTTGTACCTATACATTTCTTGTTCTAAATATATAAAAAAAAACCCGAACCCTCTGTTTTATTCTAACCCACTATCCACTTTCATATCCGGTTTAGTAACAGATCCAACTACACCTGAAAGTAAGTGTTCGCTACATTACAATGATATACAGCGGCGACATTTCTATCGAAAACTGAGCAGGTAAGTAATCGTTTTTAATACTATTACAACCATAAAACGAAGAATTTATTACTATTTTATATCAGAGTAGTTTAATCACTTTAATCCAAGTGTAGAGTGATAAACTGGAGGAGTCATTTACATAATTATGTGGTAAATCATCATCACCGCTTTACAAATAACCACTTGCTCATTCCTTTAAAATAAGAGGAAAAACATCTTCATTACACCGTAGTATTAAATTAAGATACATTGTTAATATAACATACAAAATATACAAATAGAGTTTTTAGTTAACACCCAGGGTTGATTCTTATCACCGTAACACTTATACCAATTACAGATCTCCCAAAATTATCTTCTTTTCTTGGACTAGAGAGCACATCACCTTTTAAAAGTGAAATTGCTAAGTTCATCGTTTTTGCTATCGCTAGAAGACTTCCTTTGGTATAATATAATATAAGAAAGAATATTTTAAAGCTTTTTTATTTTATGAACGGGAAACTGGGATCCAGAAGACATTATTCTTCGTCAGAAATTACCAACCTCTCAATCTTAGCCTGATGAACAAGTTACCTCGCCTTCATAGCGATACTCACATGAGTATTTTTAACCAGTAAGCTTATCAGTTATAATTTAAAAGCTTTACCCTTGCCGGTGAAGCGCTTTTCTCGTATTCACGAAGCCCTGACCTTGACTTCTTGATCCGGCGCGACACTCTCACATTTACTCGCAGCATACGATCGATATTCGCTTTCTGCGGGCCCTCCTCTATTTATGTTCCGTTCCATCCCACCTTCCATAACGTTTTAATTAAATAATAACTATAATTATAATGCTGAACCTTTTCTGGTATACACATGAGAAGGAGAAACTTTCGTTCATCACAATTACGTTGCACTACACAGAGTAGTACACAAACCTAAAGGATTTCTTTTAATATTACAAATGAAGGAATCAAATAGTTTTTCTTTTGGTATACTTTTAAAGTTACTATTTACTATAAAGGTATTAAAAATCTAATAGGTTTTCGATTTGCTTCTATTTTACCAAAAATAATAAATAACTTGTCATTACTTTAAGCCAGGAACTACTCACACATGGAGTAAGTTGTAATTCATTACATCAGTTAAGCGGAGCTTCCGGAAACTCGGACTCAGTGGGAAATGAAACTAGGTCTGTTTGCATCACAAAGCTTATTCCATCGCGCTTTCCACTTTATTAAATTCAATGTGTAATCATTTTACAATAATTGTATAAACTATGCAACTGAACACAACACTCACAAATCATTATAAACAGGAATTTAATTTGATTTATGATGTTGCACTCCTCTTTCTCTTGCAGAGCGGAGCGGCCGGTCACCACACGGCGCACAATAAAGGCACGCTGTATGAACAGAGCTAAATGTTTTATTTCTTCACGCTCATAGGCCCGCGTGAAAGGATCCAAACAGACGGACTGACGGCCACTTATTACATTAATGCGATACGCATAAATTCGTCAATAATTAATTGCAGAAACCACCCCTCGCGAGGGTGCGCGCCCCCCCGCCTGCGCCCCCACTCGCCCCCACCCGCCGGCCGCAACACCATCTCGATAGGGTTGAAAATTATTATTACACACACTGACGCAAGAGGACTTCAAAACAAAAACAAAGGATTTACCAGACAAATAACGTAACATGAACATATTAAATTGCTACATCATTTACATTTTCTTGATTGTTACTAAGTCTGTATTACTCTTTTAATGTTTACAGTCACACTATTTAATACATGGCTCTTTTATTACTCGTTCTCCTTCGTGTTGTGGGTAAGGGATTTGGATTTCTTTATTTCTTACTTTCCTTATACTATTTATTTCCTTTCTTTCCATTCCTTTCTTTCCATATATCCATCCTTTCACTCCATATTATCTTTCTTCCATTGCTTGTTCTCATCCACGCATCGCCTCTCATTCCATAAACCGCCTCAAATTTACAATTTTTTCTATCTTAATATTATTCTATCTTTTACATTTTTTCTATATTTTCTATCATCACTTTACTGTTTTTAATTATTTGTTTATACATTTTTCCTTATTTCCTTATTCAGTCTAAGGTTACAATTTTATATTTTACTTTTTGCATCATTTCGCTTTGGTAACTTGCATTTGTACCTTGTTCCTTAACTAATTAATTAACAGTTTTATTTGAGTTTATAACTTTTTCTATTATTTTCTTTGCATACTCTATAAAGATGGGGCGACTCTTGTCTACCTCACGCTAATCTTTTCGCCGAGTTCTATTTCGGTCACGTGATGTTAGTTAGTGTTATACTAATTGACATATAAAATGAAAAATTCATTAGTACAGGCCGGATTCTAACCTGTTGTCTCAGACCGTCTAGGTAGGTACGGTCTCAGCTCCTATTTCCACCGCCAAAAATTAATGTACAAACATTACTGTGTTCCAGTTTAAAACGTGCTGTATGATAGTGAAATTACTGCAGTAACGATACTAAAAACCTGTACGCAACGAGCGCAATGAGTTGCTGTATATACCATCTTAACAAGCGCCATGTTATAAACCAACGTATCACTTACCATCAGATGAACACAAAAAAACTATGCATGTGTTAAGACATATTAAGACGCGATTTTAAGTACTTGTATCAATACATTATCAATAAACAACATTCATTCTTTAATTTCACCAAACAATAATAATACGGCAATTACCTTAAGCTATATTATTATTTTACTAATTATCAATCAGGTAAGTAATTACATAAAAAAACAAAAGCAAATAACTCAATTATTGGAGGAGGCCTATATCCAGCAGTGGGCAAATATCGGCTGATGATGATGATAAAACAAATAACAAAGCATAAGTATAGTATAATTTCCTATTTTCTTAGATGGTATTTTGTGGAATACATGATACCTATGTCCAACAGTGAACGTCCATACGATGAAATGGTAATGATAGCCCTGACTAAATTCGAAGGATACCTTCTCTAGCGTAACAAAGGAGTAAATTAAATCAGATGCTTCGAGGATCTGGTCTATGTCCTTACCAATACACCTACTGCTAATTATAACTACATACTTAACATTTACAATAAAACTTTAAAACATCTTCCTTATGAGAAATACCTTAAAAGGTTAAATAATAAATTAAATAAATAATTTGCTAATTACTAAATCTAAATTTGAACTTATAACTCCAATCAATACTTCTACATCAGGCGATAAAAGTCCACTGCTGGATATAAGCCTCTCTAATATTAGGGGGATTTGGGACGCCTTTCCATCACTTTGGCCCAATGCAGGTTAGTGGGTAGCCAAAGCCTTATTTGTTGATTAGCAGACCCCTTAGCCCAAATCCCTCCCCTGTTGAGAGGGGCCTTTCTTCAGCAACGGATGTCTATCAGGTGATGATGCTGAACATGTAACATGGAAGATGATTGAGAAAATAAAAGAACTGGAAAGGTAATAGAAAACGGAAACAATGACGATTACGAATAGAAAGTAAGAAGATCATACAAAGAAGCCACGACTTAAACAAACAAAGCAGGAAAGACTTTAACAAAAAAGATTTTACTATCTATCTAAGTTAGAACCTGAAGTAAACTGAGTCATTAATTATATTTTTCAATTTCATTTAGATATCTGTCTCCGTGGGTGTATAATTTGATATACTTAGTAACAACGCACCCCGGCGTTATTACCGCAAAACTGCGGTGCGGCTCGCCCGCCGGATACATTTATTTAACACACATCTAATTTACTTATCGATCCACAATACTAGTGGTCAGCGCACGCGCAACCACCAGTTCGATTTCCGACCACATCCACTTGGCTACAATAGTCAATAATGTTAACATCAATACATAGAGCAGGGGAATTATTAGCCTAATAGTTATAAACGTAGACCTTTTCCCTGACGAGTGACGACGAGAGTCGCCCCATCTTCATCAGCTATGCCAGAAAATTCATAGAAGAAGTAATACACAAAAATAATACCGTCTAGAAAAAGTGCAAATAAACAAAAATCGAAATGTTATGTTACACTTGATAAGAAAAATATGTAAAAGCAAATAAAGCCAAATGTAAAAATGGAAAATGAGAAATGTAAAAGTTAAAAGAAAGGGAACGTATATATATGTATTGAGTATGTAATAAATTAATTAAATATAGTGTACAAAATTGTAAAAGTAAAGACAAAATTATCACTAGAAATAAAACTAAAGATGAGGCGATTTTCAGAACGAGAGGCGATGTATGGTAGAAAGAATAAAGAACGAAAGAAAGAATTATGGAGTGAAAAGAAGAAGAGTTTCGGAAAGGTAGAAATATAGAAAGATTGGAAATAATATAGTAACCCACAAACCCTTACCCACAACACGAAGGGGAACGAGTATAAACAAAAAAAAAACGGAGATCTTTATATCTTATGTTATTATCCACAAACCTTGGCAAATAAACATCGATTCCTACCAAAGATGATTTGTATGACTGATGTAATAACAAAATGTACCGATTTCAATAGAAATGGATCAGTAATACCTCCAGCTTGGTATCCCATTATTGATAATGTAAAATTTAACACCATGCCTACCATTAGAATACTTCACGACACTAAGCTCATGCTGCGGTGATCGAACTGTAGGAAGTAGAGCTGCAGCTACTCCATGATCACAGTGACGTCATTCATGGCTTGTGACAGCTCAATCCTTTTGTGACAATGACTGCTGCAAACCTGTCCAAACAATGGGCTAATTAAAAAATGGGGTAAATTCTGTAAAATTTGGTTCTTGAAGTAAGGTGACTTACAACCGTGGCCCCATACACCCCCAAAGCGCAGATTAGATAAGGTGACGTCACCAGGGGCCCGGTCCGCGAACCCGGGCCTCGTGCCGAGGTCGACGACCTTCAATACGGGGGTATTTTTTCACGGACCCTCTCCTATGGGGTCGAAAATCCAATTCCTTTATTTAGGGTAACTTTTTATGTTGACGAGTGACAAAACAAATCGAGAAATATGTTACTGTCAGTTTCATATGTTTTATTTTACGTACAATGGAAGATATCATATATTGTAAAGCTCAATCACGAGGCCGCAATCCAGTGCAGCTTTTAGCAGGTGGCTGCAGAATAATACTGCAACATGAAATATATTTATCGTTATGTATTATAAGTTTTTTTTTCCATATAAACATTCTAAAATCTTTCAAACCAATGTTAAGTTACATATTTGACGTATTACCAAAATATTCAAGATTTTAAATTAACAATCCTTGACAAAAAATAACAATAACAAAAATTAAATCATCAGTTATTAATGTTAAAAGCTTTAAATTTAATATAATAGGTATAGTCCTGACTTTGCACCTGCAGATTTCCATCTGTTTCGGTCTCTTCAGAATTCTTTAGGCAGTGTCAGGTTAACATCACGAGAGAACTACCAAAACCACTTGTCGCGCTATTTTGATCAGAAGTCCCAAAATTTCTATAGCAATGGGATCATATCCCTATCTACAAGATCATGCAAAAAGTTATCAAACAAATTGATACCTACTTACTTTAGTTAAATATAAATAAACTATCCTAAAATATAGTTTTGTATTTTCTTAAAAAATGCAAAGAAACTTTCGCCGGCCTAATACGTTGATAAAATTATTTGCTACTCGTACTTGTCTAACATGTTTGCATCGTACTACTGATCCTAAGTTTGCTCGTTTCGATCAAATCTTGGGACACAGTGTCAGGTCTTATTACCTCAGTAATTTCACACTGTTACTGTTTTACTTGTTGTTACAGTCCTAATATACTTTCTTTACTTTTTTCTTTCTTACATATAAATTTGTGTTTATTATAAATTGATTAGTAATGCAGATGCCGCGGATTCAATTCTCCAAGAGGCGACCTTTGCTAACTTTCTTGGGTTACACACAGTGTTACTTATGTGTTTTAGTACTAAATAAATTTACTAAATATTTGTTTACTTTATTCAAATTGTCCAATATAAAAAAATTGCTAATAAACAGGCAGAACAGTCTTTAATATTTTAATTATTCTACATGTATTGAAGTTCATTTCTTTCGTATGAGCGTCGTACAACTTTTTCAGAAATTTCCGGCCATTTGTATTAATCAAAATTATCATTTCACTGATTTATTTTACAAATTTGGCAATAATTTATAAAGAACCGAATAGCTGTGTAAAAAAGTTTACAAAAAATATTACATGCGTTTTCTATTTTTCTTCTTCCTCTTTTATCTTTATAATTCTTTGAAATGTTTTCTATTTATAGCAGTATATACTTTATTTTTTAGTCTTTCTTTACTGAGAAAGAAAAGGTCGAATTAGAACACCCCAAAAGTTTTCTAACCTACAAATGGTTATGGAATTATGTCGTCGCGTGGCTGAATTCGAGTTACTATGAGCGTTATTATTATCGAGTGGAGTAAAAATATAGACATATAAAATAGTACACAGACAATACGCAAAGTTCGCAGACAGATCCGAATATACGAAACTACCCTCTGTAGCATATCGCGCTCTGATTCAGTACACCGACTCAGTTCAACGGGGTTGCCTATTTATTGTATATTATATTTCAACCTTTTCATATTACATATTTCATTCATTCCTTCATTATCAGCTGGAAGACAACTTTGAGAGGACTTATGAAAACTACGTCTTCATGGTATGCTGTATATATAAAAGAGAGGAGTTCAAGACGTTTAACGTCATTTTTTATATAGGATTTTAATCTGTTTCAGTTTATCTTGGATGTAATAAAAACATCAGCACGGCTTTTAAAGCTTACTTTTATTCATGTTAAATTCAAAAAACAAATAACTCTTTTACAATATAGATGTAAGTAACAACCCTAGTCATGTGGGGTGGGTGTTCAAATATGACTCCGGCCATTGGAGGCATGGGGTGGGTTTGGGGAACTAGCCGCTTTTAAATGCGCGTAATCCAATGTCGATGCGTAGTCGTCGTGGAGTGGATTTCGTTTATTAATCCGTATTGTAAGTTATGTGTAGTTATGAGGGTTGTAGCATTGACATTCGCATTATACAATACTAACTATACTAGAATAGATTCCTTTATTCTATTTCATAACGTACCAGAAGGTAATATCTTTGTTACTTTTCTCATCAGAGATCAGCTCACGTCTGTCTGTATGAATCGATACACAATTTTTTTGTTAATCGATTTATTTTTAATTAAATTGATTAGTGTTTCACAACGTCATGATCATAGACTAGTGATGTTGTGCTCTGAAGTCTTAAAACGCATTAACCTAATGACATTTACTCTTTTCTGGAAGACTTCCGCGTCGCTTTTGGACAGAACCGACGACGTCAGCAAGTTGTTTTCCACCTTTACTATTTGTACCAAGGTTAAACTAAAACCTTTTTTTGATGAGAAGGGGTAAAGATGAATCGCCGTGCGGTTAGTCGTCAGATGGCGAAAAGAGATAAGAGAGTTTTAAAGCGTAATAACGTGAAAATATAAGCATGGACAAAAAGGTTAAGTATACATAAACATTCACTTTGTATTGACTTATAAGGTAGTGAATTTTTTTTATTCGTTACACGTTGATAAGTGATATACTGGCTCATAATCATGCGGCACTGATGGATTTTTGGCGTACTATGTTTTACCTTCAATTGAAAATTTAATTCATGTATTAGCAAACATGTATAACAATTGGTAAATCTGGTGTTATGTTAGAAGACGATCAGCGGAATTTGATGACAGACAACTTATTAGATAAGCATCGCGATAGTATTTTGTTTTCATCTTATAATCCTGAACTTAGAGCCGTGATCGCATAGTTTAGGAGGTAGATGTACAGGCTATTGGTCGAAGAAGTGTGGGTATGATTGTGCTTGAGCTTTCGGTGAGAAAACAAATTGTATGAAAACCTTCATCTTCAACCAACGGTGTGTTCGATGACATCTCCAACCTGCACCTGGCCAATGTGGCAGAAAAATGACCTTGACTTTCCTAAAAGAAGGCCAATGTCCCAGCAGCAGATACATTACGAGACCGATAAGGAGGAAGAACATTATTTATATACTAAGTTGTATTAAGTTAAATAAAAATAAAACAAATATTTATTTATTATCCATATTTATTACACGTGTTACACCAGCGGCGAGGTGGTGTTAAGTGGCGATGTGGCTGCCGATGTCGCATATGAATGTCTCCGTACCTATGGACATAGTACAATTATATTTTCACCTGATAGTAAGTGATACACCTGCTCATAGCAATGTAGCGCTAATTCGAATGATTGATCACACCAGATTGCGATTGTCAACTTGATACAAATGTCAAGTCACATTATCTAATAGTTACATCACACAATAACAAACCGGTTCACAATAATTTTAACAATACTATTTGATGTTTTAAAAACATACTATAGTCAATGATATTTCTTAATTAAAGCCAGAAGATAATCATAATTTTAACTATGCTCACCACGATGAGTAAGAACATGCCGCCTCAGCTCCTTGATGCCGGGGAACTGCTGCTGGCATATGCGGCACTTATAGTGGTATTCCACCATCTGTAATATAATCATAACACCGTAACATTCAATAATAAAAATGATTTAATGGGTGTGATTAACAAAATGAACAGAGCTGCAGGATACATCCCAAGAAAGGATTACAATAGCTCATAAAGTAACAACTACTGTCTATGGTAATAAATAATTTAATATCTACAATAAGTTAACATTCAATCTTGATTGACATAGTGTTAAGTGAAAATGATGAAGAGCACTGGCCCAAATGCTCTGGCTATTTTATATTGAGAGCCGGAACACAGCAACCTTGATCTGCTAATTGTTAACTAGAAACCAAGGTAACATGAAATGTAGATAATAAATTTAGTAAGCAAAGAAAATGTATAAAAATAATAAAGCAAAGAATGTTAAAAGATAATGTAATGTAAAAAGTAAAGTAAGTAGGCAATGTATGGAAGGAAAAAATATGAATGGAAGAAAGATAACACAGAGAGGAAGGAAAGATTTGGAGAGATTGGAAATAAATAAAAAATGGAAACAGAAATAAATAAAGCAACCCATAGTCCCTTACACAACACACGAATAACGTTAAAAAATAAAAACATGAAAATGTAGCTGCCTTATTTATATAGGGAAGTGGTAGCGGGAATGTATCAGTAAACCGTGTAGGTGTTGTTTAGTTACATCACTGATTCCTAAAGTGGTCTATATCGACCCCTAGGCGTCTATGACAACTTGCAGAGGTTTATTTTAGGGAGAGAAAATTTGGGGGTCCATGAAATAAAAATGGGGGGTCCACGATAGTGGATCTCAATACATACACTGATAGTACCTATTTATTTACATCATACTATCTTATAATATCAAAACATACATTATTTATAAAAGTACTTATGAAGTAAAAACATTTATTACATATGTTTATATAATTGTGTAAGTTGTAGGATGTTGGTATTCACTTTGTGGTCGCAATACATTTTGAACTTGTAAAAACCTGAGAGTCTGCGTCTCAGAGCTTCGCCAACTTGCACTGACTTGTTCAATTCCTCACTCTATAAATACGAATGTGGGACAAATACGTTTATTCATTTCCTGAGTTTTAATTTAAATTCAATTAATAAATGTATAAATTAACATGTGTTGTTTACTTTAAGTTTTTAACATTAAACATCACTACAGTTAGAAATTTACAGGAGATCAATATCAGGTAAGTAGGCGGTCTACACAACACGGAAAAACATGGCAAGGTGTCTACGACATAAAAAAGTTTGAGGAACTCAGAGTTACATAATTATGTTGAGTGTGTAACTTACCCCCGCTAAAGCTTTAGAGATGAGCCGCTTGTACTTATTCATGTCAGTAACGGAGTGGGATTTGAGATGTGATAGCAGATTGTACACACTTATGCAAACCCTCGAACATATCTGGCACTTTATCTCTGGAAAAATTACAAATGTTTATATGTAGTGCTTTATTATTAACTATAAACATACCGATGGAATAACATATTACATGATCCTATTTTAAATTACTTTATAAAGCTAATTAATATCAAAATTTTTTAATATTTTATTTTTTTATTAACTTCTCTTTTTTTTATTTACGTTTTATCTGCGCATACCAACATATTAAGTTATATATGGGAACCTCTAATTAGCTTTACCTCTTAATATATTTATAAAAATTATTTTATATTGTCTATGCTGTTGGTTTTCTGAATAAATAAAATAAGCTGTGTTTCCAGATATTCAATGTCCTACATCCCTTTTTGGATTTAAAATTATTTCTATGTCCCCTATTGACCATGTGTTTTTTATCCAATGTCCCCAAAAACAAAAAAGATAAAAAGTGCTATGAATAATATTAACAATTTTTCCTAAAAGTTTCTGGTTGGTTTCCTAAATGACATCGTTGCCCTCTTGTAGGTTCTATACCCCACCTTGGGAAATATTGATCTGGCTGAGGCAGCGAGTGCATTTCTATTACATACTAATCCAGATCACAGAATTGAGAACTGAAGCATATATTTCCTTTGAAAAGAGAAAACTTGTGTAATAAATTGAGCAAGCTATACTGCTATTTGTTGCTAGAATATTACCGTGACTACCACAATAGCATTCGTTATTACCACCAATTGGTTATATGCCACAAAGCAGTATTTTTATACTAATGGACAAATGAGCAGAGGACGCAGAATAGAAAATATTTATTTGCACACAAATTGTGACAGATAGTAACAATTACAATAAAACAAAACAAAATAAATATTCATTTGTCTGGAAGAGATTGCATTATGGGCAATAAGACCGCCCATTGTATATTTTTATTCAATAATGTGTATATATTATTCTTGTAACCCGATGTACAATAAAGAGTTTTTATTATTATAATTTACTTTTTTACTAAAGTTCTCCGCATTTTGAAGAAATACTAGAGTAATGTCAGTCAGTTTGTAAAAATTTGCACACTATTCTGCAAGTGTTGAGAATTACAGCTTTTTGCATTAAAATATAAATTGTTGGGGGGAGAGGGAGGATGTCTATCGCATGGTGGATTTGCTTTGGAATTACACCTGTAGCTGATATTACAATAGGGACAATAACAACGCTTTTAAGTTTCCAAATTTGAGCTATTTCCTCTTTAAGGTCTACATTTTGAGAGTTTTTCTGTAATTGTATTTTGTACATTGTGTGTATTTGGAATTGCTATGTCTATCAAAAAGGCTGTTGCATTAATATTGTCTACCACAGTTATGTTAGGCCTATTACAATGAGTCGCTCTATCAGTTAATATTGCCATGTCAAAGTACATTTTGTAAAATTTTTTCTCTAATACAAGCTGAGGGGAATATTTGTAGTACACAATCGCAGGTGATGGTATAAGTTGGTACTTAATGGCCAATTTTTGATGTATTATGTTGGTTACCTGGTCATGCCTATGTTTGTAATCAGTTATTATTATTATTATAAATACTAGAAAATAGAAGCTTGAATGTGTCGCTGTATGTGTGCAAAAAGGGACCCACTTAGCATAGGTCATGGTACATGGGAGTATGTTTCAACTCCCATGTACAGTCAACAGCCTCAGAATCATGACTGCGTTGCCAACCTTGAAGGAGGAAGTGGTACACTCATATCCTGAAGGATCTCATGTTGTATCGGTTCAGAAATAACTCAAACAATAACTGATTCCTCAAAGTAGTTGTGTGCGGTAAAAGGTTGTGGTTAAAAAAGTGTTCTGCGTTCAGGTTTGAAGAGCAGATGCAACCAATAAATATACTGTGAGACATCTTGAGTTTAAAAGTGTAGATTACAAAGTACTACAATGTATATCAGTGATTCCCAAACGGGTCTATATCTACCCCTAGGGATCTATGACAACCTGCATGGTATCTACACCAGCGAAAAAAATTTGGGGCTCCATGAAATGAAAATGGGGGTCCACGATAGTCAACATAACCTTCTCACTAAAAATATTGACTTATTGCTTATGTTATTTTAATTATAGTTTATTTAATTTTGAGTATAATTTACATAATAGATACAAAATATTATTTTGAGTAGTTTTAATTTAAATTCAATTAATAAATGTATAATTTAACATGTGTTGTTTACTTTAAGTTTTTAA